>JAANSN010001001.1:0-40552 GCA_036850665.1 Dicranocentrus wangi | reverse complement strand
TATATATATATTCAGTCTGCTCATTCATCTGAATTCGAATCATGAGGCAAGTGCCAACAAGCGTCTTCATCACATCACAACATCACATTACTACTCGATATTATTAATATGGTGAAATGAATATTATGCATGATGGGATGGATGGATGATGAACCCATGCGAAAACGATCTCTCTTCTTCCTCAATACAATGCAACAGATGAAAAGAAAGATGAAGCTTTGTGCTCCGTGAGAAATTAATCTTATTTTGCCCTACTTCAACCATTTTTGGAAGTCGTCAAGCCGCAAGAAGACTTGACCCTTTGCATAGGTAGGTAGAATGATGTGTGCGATGCAATGCGAGTGAAAAACTATACAGGCAGACAAAAGCCTATTTAAAACAATAATAGGTTTTGCTTTCAATATAATATTATGCTTCTGCGAGGAGGAGAGGAGCAGAGAAGGAGCAAAGAACATGACAAATCATCTTCTTCGTCAAAATCATGTTCTTCTGTCAGCCAACCATATCAACATACAGATCAATGGCTGAGTATCGTCGGTGAAGCTAGAGTTGCCTTGAGTCAAACGAAATAACATAATGCCGTTGTCGATATGGACTTCTTATAATTGTAATTATAAGTATTATTTGTAAAAAAAGATGACTGAGGAATGGGAGAAAATAGTAATACCTAATTCATTGGCAATATTTCATTTATCTGAAATTGCACAAATATTATTATTATTATGCCTTCCAGATATGAACAAAATGGTCTTGTAACGAAATTAAAAATAATATTGAATCTGAGTGAGCAGAACCAGTTTTCCTTTTAATAATTTTGTAAAAAAAATATCCTGATCTATCAAACCTAACCTGCATGTATTTCATATCATATCACACTAATTTAGTTCAGAGAAGTTTCAATTTCGTCACGATCACCCACGAAATTCTATTTATCAATTTTTTTTTCATTAGACTATATAGACTTCTCGATGAAGTGAAGGAGAACATCACGACGGTCATCCATAACTTACGATTAGACGTATAGACAGACACGGCCAGAAAGGAAAAAAAATCATTCCTGCTTCATTCTCATTTCTCAGATAATAATATGAAAATGGAAACTGATTTGCAGAATTGCACTAATTAACTGCAAATTGATCTTTCGTTCTACTCATACCTACACGTAAGTAATCACATGCAATGCATATGTGCTGCATATCGGCTCCTCATTTTCGTGCCTCGAGGTACAACAATGTGGATATAAAAGTTGCAAAGTTGAGACTTAGTTCGTGAGTTGTATCATCATTGTAATTTCCCATATTTTAGCTGATTCGTCAAAAGGAGAGAAGATGATGGTAATGATAGGAAAAGGAATTAAAAACTGCAACAAAGTAGCAAAAGCAAACTAAATGTGCAGCTCAGAGTCTGCACGGTGGTATATGGCGGTGGTGGTGGCTGGGGGATGGGATGAAACAGAGGTGCAACATCGGTGCACAGCACAACTCAGTAATAACAGTTATGACTCCTCACGCGTCCTTCTCCTCCTCAACTTGTCTAATTGTCTTTATTTCCCTGGCTTGATCATTAAACTTCTTTGATGAACTCATACTATCTATCATAATATCTCTAGCCGTTGGTTTTTCACATCTCATCTCTCTCAGCCCTCAGCTTAGCGTTTTGGATAGACCCTTTAATAGCGATTCTCCTCCGTCCAACCCGTACGTACGTACGTGCTCTGCTCACTAGTCGACGAAGAATGAGCATACACAGAGGAGGTAATTTAGGGCACAGCATGAGGCAACCTTTGAAAAGATGATGTACAAAAGAAGGAAATATCACGTATTGAGCAATCCTTTACAAATGAATGAGCATCACCAAACAACAGAGTAGAGGGTACGACGAGATCCTCTATCTACTTACTAACAACAATCACCAGTAGCATCACACACATCAGCCAAAAGCCAGTAAAAGAGCACTCTCGGTTGCCATATTATGGGCAATCGGAGCAACTCGAAGAAAAAAAATCGAATTTCAAGAATGACAGGAACGAAGAAGAAGAAGAGTCAAATATTGGGTTATTGGGTATACATATTTCTTCTTGTAACTTGTAATATCCTCTGCACCCTTTATGTCGGCAGCAGCGGCAGGCAGAGTGCATATCATCCCATTGAGAAGAGCCAGTCCCTGCAACTCGATTCATATCTTGTCAAAAAAAAAGTTCGCGTAGGTACGTATGGGGGTCTGCTGCTGCGCAGAGAGTGTGTGAGTTTAAAAGGATATATTTGCAACAACAAGAAGAGGAGAAGAGGATTTAATGTTTGCGAAATGTTGCCGTGCTGTCATAATTTGATGGACAAAGGGCTCACAGTCACCTTGATTGATTGCTTACATACATAGGTAGTTGTTGTATGCAGTCTGATGTTAAACACTACTTTATTGGTCTAATGCCCATTTGTTATCCTGCCACTGCCACATGTTCAATGGCGTCACTTCCAACACTAACAAATAATCATGGACATGAAACAACAATGGGCTCAAAGCCATTGTATAAATACAGGTTGAAGTCTGCCATTATTATTATTATCGAAGGCAGAGGGTTATTAGGAAAATTTAAGCTCATTTAAATATTGTTGTGTTTTGACAACGAGGAGATAGAACACGCCGAGTTACGTGGATATATATATATTTATATATTTACATTTTGTAACCTAAATACTTATCAATCGTTGAATCAGGCATGACCAAAAAGCTGACCATCAAACACAGTCGTCAATGGTTTATTATTACAACAATGCGGTCGCCCTTCTTGGTCAAAGGTACAGCGCAGAGCGGCCAGCAAGAGAGGAACCGATTTCATCAGCCAAGTGCACGGCTTCACGTATGAGCCATGCTTTATGAAAATACCTACGTTTATTAATGACACTGACAATTATAACAAACGTGGAGAATGAATAACCTATGCATATTGAATTAATTAATTCATAACATTCGGTTGTTCATAAGCGGCGCTCAACCTGAGAATTTCATTATTTTACGATCCAAGTTTTCGTCTGTGGCATTCCTCTGCGGTTAAAGAAAGTAAACTAAGGATTTGTTCCACAAAGAGGTTTTGAGTCGGACATTTACGGTCAAAACGATTAATTACTAGCCCGGCAGTACGTAAGTGGGGCAAACATTGAGTGTAAGTAATCTGAACCACAAATCTGAGAGAAATGGTATATTTTGGGCAAAAATTGATTGAAATTTGCAAGTACAAGGTAACTGAAAAATGAGACTCGTCGAGCGCATCGTGTAGTAGTAGTAGGAAAAGGTAGGTGGTTAAAATGGATATTGTAAATTGATAGGGAATTTAAGGACCATAGGGACGATGATACAAGAAAAAATCTGACTGACGAAAAATTGTTTGATCAGCCAATGATTTCATGACTTGACAATTTATATCTCATGGACGGGCTAAATGGGGCAGCCGGCGGTACTTTTTTTTACCTTGGACTGTTCTTCTATTTGTTATAGTAATAAAAGTTAATATGATTACACAGACCTCCCAGTATGTCTTCCCATTTATAGCACTTCGCACTGGTCTCTTTCCAACCAGCAGACTGACTTATACTCTCGACAAAAGTGTCCATATAGCTCTTATTTATTGCAAAAAGACAAATGAAATCAGTTGTCAGAAACGCGTAAATCTTTGAAACTTGCCAGATATCACATCAGGCTCCGACGGCACCACTTGTCTATTGTTTATTACGAGATCTTGAGCAAACTAGGATAAAATATACAATGAGGGATGACGCAGCAGTATCCTTGCCTGGCACAATTCGATTTTATATATCGGAAGGTAAGGTTAGCCCATAAAAGTTCACATAAAATCTTTTCTCAAGAAATTAAAATAATCGAGTGCAAGCGATCTGCGTTAGAACTGTATACGTCTGGTTGGCGGTATATACATCTATTCCCCTCTGTATTCTGATGCTGACGTCTAGGCACTGCTTTTTAAAGAACAAGAGCCGTAAATTCAAAATTCGATTCACTAAATGAGCAGTCAATAACATCATCAGTCAGTGGCATTTAAAGCAACTAATAACTTAACGATGAGATATACCTACGAGAAAAAAAATGGAATATTTACAACGCATTGATGATGATATTCGACCTAGCTCACAAATCACTTTCTTAAAAAGTGTTGTGCATAGTTGCAAATTGCAAAGGCGAAGAGAACAGAACTGAGCACATAAAAAAAATAAACTTCGAAACGTGCGTAAGTAAGGGAAACTGGTCCTAATATTTACAACGCATTGATGATGATATTCGACCTAGCTCACAAATCACTTTCTTAAAAAGCGTTGTGCATAGTTGCAAATTGCAAAGGCGAAGAGAACAGAACTGAGCACATAAAAAAAATAAACTTCGAAACGTGCGTAAGTAAGGGAAACTGGTCCGTTAGTCAATTGGTTGGTAGTTATCGGTACTTCAACATGCAGTTGTGTGTCACATTACATGTGTTCTCCTCAGCTCTCTCAGCTGCATAGTTGACCATCAACAGACAGTTTAGGGCGAGGCGTTAGTCGAAACTAACTACCACTCCGCCAATATGCATGCCTATCCGTCTGCGTCTCTGAGAACTGTCGATGAAAGAGAAACGCTGAGACGCCGACGCTGGTATATAGTGGTACTCCTGCGAATACTCAACCGAAATCAATATTATTGTTATTATTACATGTTGCATTAAGTAAGCTGATTAGCAAGCACTTACACTCATTACAAATCTCAGGTGTGCATGTACAACTAGTGGATGACGTACCCGACCGACTCCTGTGTATGTGGAGTGGAGTGTGGATTTGTTGATGTGATGTATGTGGAGGGATCACCGGCTAAAGAAATTTATGAATTGACAGCTATCGATCAAGTCAAGTTAATAACTAATCATGGATCTATTTCACTCAAGATGATAGTACAACAGGTGAGGCTGTTAAAAACATTTGCGCTTTTCGTGGTAAAAAAATAATATGACTTCTTTTTCAATAAGGTGTAACCCCTCGTATCTATACTTATACCACCGCCTTTTGATTCATTTATATTACTTGATATTGCGAAGCTCTACACTACATCAGGTCAGATGATAAAAATAGCTCTTTTGAATTTTCATTTCGCTTGGGCTCTTGCCATCCCATCAGCCATAACGATGACAAAATGGCTTTTTTACGCGTTTTGGACATATTGCCTTGTCGAGAGAGAGAGAGAGAGAAGCGACAACGTTGTTGGACGGTTTGCCTTACCTTAAAAATGTCTCAAGTGACAGGATAATGTTATATTTCTAAAAACAACAACACGAGTCGAGTTCATTATTCGACTGGCCATTTATTTAACTTTTTTTATTCACATTGTTTTATATTATGCTTGTCTAGATAGATAGAATAGAGAGACATAGGTATATAATATGTTGTACACGGAGTGTCACTTTTGTCGAGTTCAGAGGCCTAAATTACTATATGGTAAACGCGTGGCAGATGCTAATGGCATAATTATTTATAGCGATTTGCAAGCACGCCATTTGTTTTGACTTTTTGTAAATTGATATATTATACAGCAATAATATTCAAAGACAGAGGATATTTTTTCCCAACTTGTGACTCCATCCTGTCCTGACTGACTGAGAACAGATGTATTTATTATATGCTCATGCGTGCGTGCGGTGCGGTTGGTTGTGTGTTGCAAACACAAACTCATGTGAAATTAATCCATCAAAATTCGACAACACTAACACTGCGCCCCTCTGGGCTGTGATCAGCAAACAGTGATATTGGTAATAATGGCTGTAATTGTCGGTGCACATAATAATTGCAAGTTGGGTGCATTGGAAATCACAGCCCAAACTTGTAATTAAAATGTTAGCCCAATATATACGTACATTCTTCGAGTTACGCAGTCTATTTAAAAATAGCTTCAACAGTCAACGTCAACAACAAGAAGGAGTCAGTCAGTCAGTCAGGGGCAGGGGGATCGCGTGGAATCCAATCTTCTTCAAACCTACACGCAACAGCGTTTATAGCGTTAGGGGCGAAAAAAGTGCAAGTACAAAAATATCTGTTATTACATTACACTACTATACTGCAGCACCCCAAGCCAGGTAGACGACTCCTCGTCAAAAACGACGACTACTATCAACCGGTTAATAAACATATCTTTTTCGTTTAAAAGAGCCATTAACTCGTTTATTTCACAAACAAATTGTAGCACTCCCATTAATTACCATCAGAGAAACACATTAGCCATTTTGATCATGACCACGGTTCAATGTTATAATATTTTCTAATGGGACCAGTACATATATACAATACAAACAAGCACAAAACTGAAGCATGCCTGCCTCCATTCCATCCACCTCACCACCACCACCACCTATGCACCCGGCGCACTGCCTTCGACTCAATATGACAAGTGCAATTAACATCCACCTAAAAAACAATATATATATATCCAAAATTATTCTATACTACATATGTATATTCATCTAGAGCAGCAGTGTGTGTAATAAATGCAAACAAATGAAGCATGATTTTTTTTTCGCTGAATGCTGAATGCATTTGATAGTTTTGTGTGAGAAACACGAGAACTTGAACCTGTCTCGTTCGCCCGTATCTATAAAAGTCATCAAGATCCATTTAGACTTGAACTGAATACTAATTTCTTGTACTTTTCTCGCTGTGGATAAGACAATGATGAGAGAACTTTATGGGAGATTCTTCACATTGCAGAGGCAGACGGCGTATAGCTGCTGCTCCTTTGAATTAATTCACACGACAAAATAATGACATAAGACATAATACACCCGTTTAGCATGCGACATAACAAAAAACAGACCTACTGCGACTCACTACTGTGACATGACATAGGTTACACGTTTGTTATTTGTCAATTGTTTACACACAGCAATGTGTTATGCTCTTCTTCGCGTCGCGTCGCAGTGTGTGTGGCTGTGTGAAGTTTAATGTCATGTGGGAAAACAGGCTATATACTTCATCAGCATCAGCATCAACATACATATGTACCCAATTATTTAGCTAGGCAGTTCTCGAGCCAGCCAGACTAAATTGCTAATTGTTACGTAATCCCAAATATAATATGTAGTCCACAAAATGGTGCACAACTACTAAAACTTTTTTTGATGAGCATAGGTCGAGCTCCCGAGTTATTACGACTATAATATGATATGCAGAAAACTAATCAATTTATTTTATTTCGTGATATGTATACATCCACGCATATTATATTACACGAAATGTCTATAATTCTCTCTGCTGATGTGAGTAGGGAATAGGGCTGATAATATGACGATTAGCTGTATACTTATAAACGCAGTAGTTTGATGATGGGGTTTGCAATAATGTAACGTGCTCCTAGCAGGAGCAGCTTCAGCAGTACTGAATAAGATGGATGAGAAATAGCAGAGAGTACTTAGCTAGGTAATTGATGAGCACTTGGCAATAATAGATGATTGCATTCATTTCAATTCAATGTAAATTTTCTCGTAGGTAATGGACTGGTGAGTTTTTTTTCAAGTTTTCTTCTACGATTACATTATGCATACAATGCAATGCCAGACTAAATGTCATGATCTCTGTGCTTAGGAATGGCATCTTGAGTTCTTGAGGAGGAGATGATGTTGATGATGATGATGCAGCAAGAGAAAAATGTGTGTTCATAGCTCTAAAAGTTGAAATTTCGAAATGCTCACTTGCATGACAGCACAGGCAACCATTTTTGAAAAACAACAACAACAGCAAGAGGAGGAGGCGCGTGTAACATAAAGTCTGTAAACACGACTGATCTAGTTTCACATGGTATGCCAAATTGTCTCTACTGACTGACTGTACTTCAGCCTGTACGTGTACAAGCAACCGCCGTCGAGTTCAATGAGAGCCTTGTATTGACAATCATTGAATCATCAGATCAGCATTGTAACACAATTCGTATAAAAATCCATACATCACTCACCCGTTGACAAAGTCTCTTTGGCAGGGTAGAATATAAGATAGAGTAAAATTGACACAAAAAAGTGTGTTGGATAGGCTGTGATATTCAAACAAAAGGTTTCGGTATTTTTTGGACCTTTGAAAAAATGGCACATTATAAATGCTTCATTACCTTCAAACGCCTTGTACAGTTAAGTACCTGCGCTCCTGCAACCTGCAGCCTGCACTACACAATAATTTCACGCTGAATGGTAATATACTTTTGTCAAGACCTGATTTTCAATTACTACCTACTCGTAATTTAACTTACGTTTTCAGCCCAATATGTGCACTGCTCTGTAGATGTCAAGTGCACAAAACTAGCCCATTTCTGCTGCTTATACTTGCCATATAATTAAAGAAAAAGAAACGGGCTAAAATCTCCAACTGTTATCGTTTCTAGTATACAAACAAACAAATTTAAATATATGGATATTCGGTGTATTCTTATTAATTACCAGCGGCTAATTTAACTAAACGCAACTGACCGTGAGTTGAACAAACAGAGATAATTCTAGGTATACAGTATAGGGCACTCCACTGCATATATAATTGCACATGATTACAGTTATGATGATCCAGGGATACTGATGAATTTATGTGGAATTGATATAGCTCCAAAGTAGGTACTCAACCGCGNTATACAGTATAGGGCACTCCACTGCATATATAATTGCACATGATTACAGTTATGATGATCCAGGGATACTGATGAATTTATGTGGAATTGATATAGCTCCAAAGTAGGTACTCAACCGCGTCCCACATTACATTATTATTGTTGTTACAAATGACAAAGTATACCTGCTCCAATTTCACCGGTGAACTCCACTCCACTCTCCTCTCGCTGCCTTACCCATATATTAATGATCAGATCGGCGAACTCATTGATTCCTTTTCAGTTTTCGTAACGCCATTATCACCATAACCTTATTTCCTTTTAGCAAAAGCGAGCTGGGCGGGATTTGCATTCATTTATCAAAATGTGAACTTGAGAAATTCCGACTAATGTAGATGCGGAGTAGGCAGGCAGCAGCACACAGGTCATCAAAGAGACGGACGTCACACAGATTGTAATTGTGAGACTACAAAGGAAGAAGGGAGACTTGAGCAAAATGCCCTATGACCTGTTGTTGGATTTTGACGTGAGTTGCATTCTGCATGCATTCCCATAACTCTCTGAAAATGTGTTTACAATAATATGCTTTTCGAGATAATGCTTGGCTTTTTGGCTTGCATAAAATTGCCCATGGGTTTTTGTTGAAGTGTTGCCTTGAACATAGGTAAGGAACTAATAGATATGCTAAACTGCACTCTTCTGTCTGAATGTACGCGTCGCGTACGTACATTAACAATAACGCTCCCAATAACTTTGCTTGATTGTCTTCAAGTCAAAGGTCAGGACTGCTTGGTTGTGTGTTTAATGAGCCAACTGTGCTTTTTCAAAACAACAGCCATGGAACGAGCGAGTCAGTCAGTCATGCTTTTCAAAAAGCACCACCGCACTACCACCACCATCACCACCATCTCGTCGATCGACCTATTCTGTCAGCCGGAGTGATTCTGTGAGCATTCAAAAAGATTCGTGTGGAGCATTGCGGCGGTAGAGAGGAGGACTCCTCTCATGACATGATCTGAGCACTACAAAAACGACAACTAGTAATTACCTACGTTGGCAGTGTGTCCTCACCTCTTTGCCATTTAAAGGCTTGGTTCTTTACAAGTAACAACTAATCATCATGATCATCATCATCAGAATATCCCATAAGCAGAGTAGGCAGTAGGCATGCATATGCACTGCACAAAGGGTGAACTTTTTTCTGAAAGACAGATGTAATTTAAGGAATGTCCTGTCTGTGTGTGCGGTAGGCTGTTGTTGGAGAGATTATCGATAACCTCAAGGTATAAATGTACTTCATGCTGCTGCTGCCTCTGCATATTGATAGAGTGCCTAGATATTATTATTATTAGCTAGCTACTTCCAAGCTGAGGATTTTCCCTTGAAATTGGATTGGAAAATTGAAACCTTAAGCTGTCAATGGCTAATCTGTGATTAACAGAGTTCTGCAATAATTGTCATTCCTCAAAGGAGCCAACTTGTTGATAAAATATATGGCATGACTATACGCGATTTGCATAAAAACTTGCCAATGCAAACTTGCAGAATTCTTTTCTTCTCTATTCTTCGTTTTCATAAATCTATCACATTTTATAGATTTAACAAACAAAAAACCCTCATGTGCTAATGAGACCATATTGATTACAGTAATGTCAACTTGTTGTTATTGCAATATTAATATTATAGGCAAGCTTGTTGGTGCAAGGTGCACAACCCGTCAGAAAATGCAAGTGCAAAAAACTGCAGTAAAGAAAACAACGTTGACAATAAATCCCTTTCAAACCTTGCAACTTTTGGGGTAACCCATTACCAATTATTATAAATTAAAGTGCATCAGTGCAACTGCAATGTGCAGATGACAGAAGAAGAAAAAAACATAATTAATGTTTTATAACTAGTCCCATGACATGCATACGAAATCCTCACAGAAACTCAAAAATATATGACGTGCATCAATTTGCCGAATCCAAAAATCCATTCAAGACAACTACTTACTACTACACTTCGTAATCAAAATTTGACAATGACGATCAGAAAAAAAAAACTTTTAAAGAGCTTCCAAGAAATATTGCAGGTGAAACTAAAGAGCGGAGGACAATGAATCAAAGTTATACTACTCACCTACTGACAGCAGAGGAGAGTATATATTATATCCTCTCTGCCATTGTTTAATCAGATTGAGAGAAGGACGAGCGAAAGCAGTTTGGTAGTGGTAGTTCTAAGAGAACTTCTGTAATTCAATTCATTTAATTACTTGACAAATATCCAATTTGTCATTATTAGGAAACTTGTAAAAGTGGGTAACATATTTTTTTCTCTTCTAGTTTTCAGATGATCATAAATCTTTTCTTTTGTTTACCCTTGCGTTTCCGCTATATTTTTGTTCAAGCAGACTATGAGCTAAAATTGCAACTTGTGGAGTCACATTACGTGATCCTGCGGTGTCCACGTGAGAAATTACGTGCTAATTAATCAAACCACCACCTATGAACTATTGGCTGTCCGGCTATTCATCAATATTCGTCAAATACAAGCAGACCTCTACCTATAACCTGATGTGATGACTTGAGAGATCATTGATACTTCAGTCGTACCACCAAATTACCAAACACTTTAACAAATATTGCATAGCCAAGTTCGTACGTGCCATCAATTTCAATCTATAACTTAGGTGCTTTTTTTGCCCTGTGAAAAAAATGTGCTATACATGGGAGGTCCATACTTTGGATGGGGCAACTATACAGTTAATAGCCGGTGGAAAAAAAAAGACTAAAAACCACATGGAAGCTGTTTAGAAGAAACAAAACGTAAAAAAGCATGATTTTTTACGTTTTATCATAGGCACACACGTTGTGTTAAAAATCTTGCAAAATAAAAATCTATTAGTCCATGAGGTACCACAATGCAGTGCAACTACACCTTTTTGGCATCCCATATCCTCCCTCTTCAATTTTTTTTTCTTTTTGGAGCTTCATTAGCAAATTAAATAATGTCAGGGTATTAAAACAGCAGAGTTTACTATTGTGCGACGACTCGACTGGCTATTACTTAACATGGCGCGATATACATGTAAGCAAGTAATTTACAGGTGGGGCTTTTGTTATTCAAATTTTACTACACTATTTTAATTACAGCATGCATGCAGGCTAGAAGAGGAAAAAGAAAATGGTTTCAGCTTCTTGAAACAGCTTTCTCTTGTGTCAAAGCCGAGCACGAGGTAAAAATCAATCTACATATATGTGGACTCACTCAAACAAAGACACATTTTAAAAATGGTATGTGCCTTCGGTACACACACACACACGGCTAATACCTATACTAAAAATGAGGAAGCTGTGCTGAACACACCGCCAGCCAATGTGTATACTCGCATAAGTACACAATGAATATTTGTCAAGTATAATATTTACAACAATCGAGTCAAAGATGATGATTTTACTTTTTTCACATATAAGAGAGCTCTCTATACGCCTACATGGAAGACGAACGAAGTACGAAGCAAAGTTTAATTTTATTATCTTATCTACATACTTAATTGCTCAGAAAGTGGGACAATGCAATTCATGGATTTAATTATCAACTCTAGTAAAACATCCTCCAAAGTTATTTTTTTTATTTAAGAAAAGGAAAAGACTTTGAATTGTTTTTGTGCTATAGTTAAGTATTATTATAAGCTCGTGTGTGTAGGATATATATTTATAGGAAGAAGGGGTTGAAATGCACTTGTTGTGACTTTGCCAAAGGGATTTATATGTATGTACAAAGATTTTATTTTCTTCGAAAATTGTCTTCTCCGTTGCACCTCATGCCTGCGTGCAGAGTGGGATACACTATAAAGTTAGTCATGTCATGACGCAAAAAAACGGACTACACTCTTGTTTTTCTATGGAGCAAACTCTTTCGTTTTTAATTTTTATATATCGTGCATGTTTCAACGTACACTTATGATTGCACATTGTGCAGTAGGCAGATTGTTCTGTGAGGAGAAAAAAATGTCGAAATAATTAGCAGCACTGAAAAGTCGTGATTAATAAACAACTAGCTCCATGACTGTAATTATCTTAGACATCAATTTGGCAAATACTGAAAAATTGCGTAGGGCTGGGTGCTTTTAATTCTTCCCTGCCTTTTAATTAATATTAGCACACATGCATGCATATATATATCCAATGCTGCACTGCACTGCTTTGATTTAAACATTTGGATTTGCAATAATAAATTTCCCATTAGCTTTCTCCCCATTAGTTTAATTTATCATGCAAGGATTTTTTTTACAAGTTACAAGTTAGTTATTATTAGGATTGAGAAAAAAAGTCTAGTCTTACATGATGATGATATGGTGGTGGAGCATATTATTAGTTTCCCTTGATCTAGCTGCTAAACGAGTCACAAAATGATGATGCTTTTGTAAGAATAAGATGAAGCGCACTAACTATTTTAAACTGAACAAAAAGGGCGATGTCTTGTCTTTAACGATATATATCGGCTTTCATTGTTCTTCCAAAAAATGACTAAACAGGAGAGCGAAATAACTAGCTGCTCTGCTACTACTACTACCGCTCATCAAAATTAATGCTCTAATACTCCCTATTCATCCTTTTTTTGTAAAAAAAATCCGGCAAATTAAAAGCAATAAAAATGCAAAAATGCAATGATGCTGCAGTGCAGCACACACAACCCATGATCATCGCATGAGTACCGATTTGTCTTGTGTCAAAGTCAATGCGTGCAAGATTGAAATCGTTCGTCTTGTTCAGTAGGCCAGAACAATTTAGATGAACGGAAAAGAGGGATGGCTCCTAGATCGTGATTTCCTGACTTTTTTTTATATATTTTTTATTTTATGCCAGTCGAAACCACACAATTTCACAGAGTTCGACTCACATGTACGCAACAACAACACTTCATCACCAACAATAACTAGATTTGTTCTCAAAACAATTCCCCAATTTTAAAGGGATGTCGATGTTTATGTGTGTGTGAGTGAAGGAGGACCTCTCATTAAACCATTTTTGGTTGTAATCAAAAAGCAGGCAAGGCACTCAATGTGCAACGCGACCCAGTGGTTTATGTACAGCTATTATTGCAATCGGTATACAGATGAATTATTAAAATTAAATGCAATTCAGGTTTAAGGAATTGATCAATACAATATAATAATAACCCATGTGCATGCATGCATGCATTGCTATTTTACTCTTTTCCTCCTCGTTGGAAATTATAGCATGCCGATGCCTTGCCTGCGCAATATGGACAAGTTATGCAAACCACACCGCATAAAATGGGATATTGTTCAACAATGTATATTACCAGATGGTCACTCTTTTATATATTCCACCCGATTAACAGTATCAAAATTATCATCATTCTCGATCACATTATCACTAATAAACGCTATTATTTCACTCTAATAATATCTCTCTGAATCATCTTTGGAAAACTCATTATTCATTATCGACAAAAAAAGGGAAATTGGATTTGTGTAAAAATATACACATATTGTTTTGTGGTCGGCGGTCGTCGTTCGTATCGCTCAGTTGTATGAGGAAACCTGTCAAACCTCAAACAAATTTGACTTGACCTGTCTTGTCTACCTGCCTGCTATATTTCCCAACAAGTGCGCGGTTTTTCTTTTTCTTCATAACGCACTGCGCTGCAGAGAAACATCAAAATGTTTAAGTTGTTATGATGGCATGGCGGAGGCAGACAGGCAGTTGGGCTGCATGAATCATAATATGCACCCTCCTCGTCCGCTCAATTACACATGATTAGATTCGACGGAATGCTCAAAAAATCAATAATATATGTGTAGTTACGACTTTGGCAGACAGAGTCTACAAGAAGACAAGGTACACACGACGTGGTTGTCGATTAAAAAGAATAAAAAATAAAACTGATTTTTTATAGCAACAAAGAAATTGAAAATGCCTCGGAGCATTGGAAATTGTTTCCTATTCTGATGCCCTCATTTGCATTAGGATCTTATCCAAAAAAAAAAAAGTTAACTTCATTCAACTGCCTAAGACCTTTTTCTAAATTTATAAACATAATATTCAGCCAAAGAAATGAATATATCCTATTCTAATTCAAACTTGCCATAAAAAAACTATATCTCCAACTATAAAAGCCACTGGTTGCACTTGCATTACCTATTAGCAGTAAAAAACACATCGAGCGGGTTGTAACGAACGACCAATGTTACAAAAGGCCGACAATCGGCAATTTCACATGGTAAAAAAGCATCCTAAATGCCACATTTGTTATACATATTATTACAAAGATAGATAACATGTTTCGTCGTATTTTACCAGAATTTTCAACAACATGTTGTTATCTGCATTTGAGATTTTTATGTCTGAATTTGGCATTCTTCTGCAATATTTTCTTTTCAGATTCGTTTTTATGTTTTATATATTTTACCTCTGAGTTGAAATGGGACAAAATGGGCAGTTTCCACTGTCGTTACAAGTCGATAAAAACTTTTGCCATTTGACAATGAGTGTACGTATATGTATATAATCCCTGAGCAGGTGAAATAGTTAAGATGCGCGCTTCTCAATGCCAGAATATAATCACAATAAAAAAGCGCCTGCGTAGAAGAACGCATAATGTTTTGCAAGAGCACAATGCTTAATGACCATATTTCCGCAGGGGGAATTAATGCTTTTTGATTAGACTTTTCGTAAAAACCCGTAAATATTGCAAAAAAGAGGAAGATGCTCGGCGTGTGTCAGTTATTTCACATTCATTTGCCAATTACCAGAAAATCATAAAAAGTGTGGGGGAGCCAGAAGAGCAGTGTGTCTATATCCCTGAATGAGCGTCATAAATATTTCCCTTCTTGCTTCTTACCATCCCATCTCAAACACATAAAATGAAAGCTAAAGACAACAGGGGAAAAATCAAATTATTTTGGCGAGACATAAATTCTTCTAAATGTATAAACAAATATATAAAATATATACGTACATCCATTGAATCAGTTGCGATAATCGTCTTGCATGTTTTATATATGCTCGGCCGTTTTATCCCATCGAAAAAAGTGATATCGGCCTGTTTTGACTTCACGTGGCAATAAAAGTTTTGAGAGGAATGCCAATATGCAAAAAAAACGAGATCTGTTTACTCAGATAATAATGAGTAAGAATTTGTACATTTCAACCTCAAAAAGGGCAGCCTTCCCCACAAAAATTTAATAATAATGAAATGCGGTGATCCCTAATGGGAAAAGTGACGTTCAATTATTTGCCTTAGTTTCGTATACACACGCACAATTTTTTTTTCACTTGAAAGTGATCACGAGCAACACATTGGCCCCAACAATGTTTACACAAAAAGTAATGCAAAAAGTATTTTCGTTACAGGATGGAAATATATGTTTGAATGTTTGAATATTCAAAAGACATTATATTTGGGTTTTTTTGGTACAACTTTGCTACTCAGAGTAATTCACGATTTCTTCAAACTCACAACAAGAAGAGAAGGAAAACAGAAATCAAAACTCTTCCGAAATATGAGCTCTTATCACTCATATCTTGTTAGGGATAATATACATCTGGGCTGGCATATGTAGTCCTTTCCCTACTAATAACGTATGCACATATACCACGAGAAATCTTTATTATTGGACGTCTTGCTGTGTTTGTGCTTCGCTACCATTGCATTACTACTCTACTACCTGCGCTGCTGCCCACCGGCTTAGATCGTGTCCAACTCATACTGATCATCATCATCATCGTGATGCATTTCTCAAAGTGATCTTCCGTATCGTTCGTTACACGTCCTGTAAGGTATCTTATTGCCTTTGCTAAACATGACATTCCTAACTTTCTATATGAACTCAAGTCAAGTCTTTTGCTTTTGCCAACACCAGCCTGAGTACTACCACCACCACCACCACCACCACCGCGCCACCAATGTGATTTACTCCTTTATCCTACCTCGATCTCTGCTCAGATTCAGGTAACAGCAGAAGGGAACCACAAAGAGATGCACTAATGATCTACCCTCAGCTCATATGTGATGATGCACATTCGCGACATGAGATATTCCAGTAGAACTAGTAATACACTGACTTACATGTCCCTCCACTCCTCTATATATTATACTTACGTCGATCGTGTCTACACACAATTTCACTTTCTATGAAGTTATTCCACTGAAGTACTTACGACTATATCCCTATTCTCTATATGCACTCTCTTAAATATTCATAAAAATCATAGTAGCCAATACTAACGTTTTTTTATAACCAAACGTATTTTCCCATGTCAGTTTTAAGTTGGTCATTGCCTCACCTCAGATTTATATTACATTTAGCCTAAAAGGGTGATTTATAATTTCTCACAGGCAATACACATGTCACTTTATTATTTTGCAGTGTGGTTTGTTTTTTTGTGCTCATTCGGCCTGCCTACCAGCTCCATTCAAACTTTTTTACGCCAATGCAATGCAATGCTTATTGAGCTTGTGCATACGATTTTACGATTCATTTGTTAGTGCAATAACGACCGGCTTAATTATTAATTTCACTAATTAAAATAGCCATAGATGAATAATATTTTCGTAATGAAAATGGATTTTTTTGACTATGCCTTATCCTCTATTGTTTCTGCTTAAGGACGAATGACATCACAAGAGTAAGAGTATAATCCGTACATGCCTAACGTGCCATTAGATATGAATGAATAATTAACTTTGGATAAATGTATGGATTTTCATCACAAATATCCACTTTCATCAGGCTACAGCTCCCAGTGACAGAATGAAATATAGTTTCAGTTGAGTAATGGATTTGATGGATTTTGTCTTTGTGTTAATTCGCCAAGAAATGAATATTCCATTTAAAGTCACTTGTGTAAAATCCGCAAAATATATAGCGTGGTGGTGGTGGGGGTAACAGGAGGACACAGGTATCTCCTAATTCAAAAAGAAGTTCTTGAACAGGTTAGCAAGTTAGCAGCAGTGTGTGTTCCACCAGCCGTGACTTCAAAAACTTTTGTCAAAAAATCCTCTTGTTCACTTGATTACAGATAACCTTGCGCTGACTTAACTCATGATGATATATTAGGGATCCCCTATAGCCCAACACAGCTCATCCATCGAAATGTAATCACCGGCTAGACAGGGATCTCCCTCGACCGTTTCGTTCGTGCAGGGGCGATAAGATGTTATTAAGAAGGTAAGCATAATAATGAGACAATGATGAAATTAGTCCTTAGCGCACAGGTATTTCTTCTTCTTCTTCTCCCTTGTATGCTCTTGTCTTCAGCGGGATCTACTACTCTCCTTAGTCAAATGCCATTATCCCCCAAAACTACCTATTTTTCCGCTATATCATCATCACCATCAGCAATTTTATTAATGTCAACCACCAACTATGCGTCCACTTTAAAAGTGAAGAGGTATCGATTTTGTTCGGTGTATGTACTTGTACTTCATTATCCCCCAAACTACCTATTTTCCCGCTATATCATCATCACCATCAGCAATTTTATTAATGTCAACCACCAACTATGCGTCCACTTTAAAAGTGAAGAGGTATCGATTTTGTTCGGTGTATGTACTTGTACTCCATCACATCTCCTCACAGACTCATATTGCGTTTGCGTGTACCTTTGAACAAGTATCAGTAAATTAAGATAAGCAGCCATAATGACGTGTCCAATGATGCCGGGATATCTTCATTCTAAATCAAACTCAGTCAACCATCCTCTCTATCATCTATAAAGACGAATCATCGTATCGTATCGTATCTGTAATCGAATAAGAACTACCAACCAAGTACCACTACTAAAGAGACTGGTTTAGAAACTAAAAACTAGCCACTTAAAAAGAAACTTCACATTTGACAGACAGAGACTTTTAAAAAAGGAATAAAAGTCACTCCAAGCTATATATCCCCTTTTGACTATTAACTCGCGCGGGGAATGAATGCGAGTGTGTGTGTGAAATAACGTAATGTTTCAATCTGACAAGAGATTATTATTCATGCTGATGATGATGACGACGAGGACGGGGATTTTACCTTGATGTCTTTTGCCTCAACAGCCCTAGTCAACCCAGTATAATGTCTTTTGAAGTTCGTACTGGTTATGTCTTGTATCCCGTATTTAAAAGTAAACACACATTATCATTCATTATATATACATATTCTCTGTGTGTTCGAGTTTCGTTTTTCAAAGTGAAACTAGTGGCGAACAAGGAGTCTCCTCATCTCATATCTGTTCTGATGGTTTCATTTAACGTAAATAAATAATGATGCTGATGGAGGGTTTTGAGTTGACTCCTTAAATAAACTTGTTATGTATAGTCATCTGTCTACTACCGCACAACATCTTAACACACTACTTTGCGTTTTCTCATCTCTTCTTAATCTTATTCGAAACGAGCACGACGACGATGATGTATGTATAGTTTTCGCCTTCAGCACTACCCCGACTATTATAGGTAGGTAATGGTAATAGGTAATGAATGATGATCGAGGTTAAATTCGGATCTTTATCTGGGACTGATGATGATAGCTTTGGTGAATTAGCTGTTTAGTCCGTGTAATCCCTGGCGGTCCCTCCTGTATCAACATTTAAAGCCATTGGATGATGCGATTGAGTGAGTGATGTGATGGCGATTCCTTTAAAAGCTCGTTATTATAGCCACCTTTATTTGGATAGTTATAGGAACACGGCTTCGCTTAGTAGACGAAATGACTGCTCCTCTCTGGTGTGGTAGTAGCGTGTAGTATTCCCATCATTCATTACTAATTCTCAATTCTCACGCCGAGACAAGATGAAAAACTTTGCCCATTAAGTTTTTCTAGGAAGGAGCCAATTTACTTTTCATCAGTAAATCCTTGTATCAACAGCTCGATTATTTTTTTGAAAAAAAAAAGGTTTTGAAGGTGTATGTTCTTGGATTATCGTAGACAAAATGGCAAGCTGAATGTTATCATGAATTGAGCCTAAAAAGTATGTACAATCATCATCATCATCATCATCGTGACATGCCGGATTACCTAAAGAAACGCAGCAGATACTTATATGCGCCGACACTGACCATTATAACTCAAAATACGCGAGCCGCATGTCAGTGGCATTGTTGTTGAATGGCCAAAGAATGAAGTTTCTAATGTGCAAGAAAGAAGGCACAAATTAGACATGAAAATATTTCAACAGTTACATCCAATTAAAGAAATGAGCATTATTAGTCAATAGTCAATAATGCTTTATCTCATGATTCAATAACAAACAAGATAATTGCTAGTTGGTAACGCATACAAATCATTAAAGAATATTTACATGATAGTAAAAGTAGTGGTAGTAGGCTCAAGTAGGGTAGGGGGAATAATCACACGATATATGAATGAACGAAACAAGTTTTACTTTTTTCAAGGTGGCCAGAGAAAACGTCATCAACGTGGCACACACCTCTAGACAACTAGACGCAATAGGATCATCATCGCACGAGGATCGAGAGGACTACTTCTCGGATCACACAGACTCGAAAATCGGTAGCCATTCATTATCTACTTTGTTGCATTACCCGCTCCCAAAAATCCATCAATTATAATCAAAATATGAGTTGGCAAAAGTGTAGGTAGGTATATACGACCGCGGTGCAGTGGTGGCAATAGTTTACCTTACCGGCTGTCCTTTCAAGTGGCTCGTAAAATTAGGCAAAATAAGCATCATTTCAAAAAAAAATCAATTAACTCCAAAACTCTTACTTGTCTTATTACGTCGTGTGAGTACGAAAATAAGGACCGATGAGATGAAACCACAGAGAGTGATTCACCTTCCTACGAATTGCATAACCACCGCACGACGACGACGATGATGATGATGATGACGCTCTTCGCCTTGTCCACCTCTCCTGCAAACATCAACAAAAATACAAACAATTAGGAAAAATGAGTGAGAACGGTGTACACCATTCAGAATACAATTGAACATGAGACATTGGCCTACCCACAAACAAAAAATTCATTTCCATTACACGCAGTTTCACTACACTACATTATGGTCATCACATCCTCCCCATTTTTTTGCATCACACCAAATCTTCCACAGCGAATTCATTCTTGTATCAAAAGTCGGACAAGACAAGATTCGCATGGACGTGTGCATACTAATGTTAATAGGGATGCGTACAGAGTATTAGTAGTAGTGCTCCCGAACAAAAGGACTGACACATGAGGAGTCCTCAGTCAGCTAGCCTGATTTTTATTCAACAAACTGATTATGAGTGAATACAATCAGCCATCGCGATTTTTCAGCACGTAGTCCCCCCCCCTTTCGTACGGCTACGCACGGGGTAGACGAGAAGATGCACCGTGATTATGGAAATGCGTGAAGCATTCATACTTGAACTATTATTTTATTGTCATCTTATCATCGACCACGACACTTTTCGTGTTCCGTCGTGAGTTGGTATTTATATATGCCATCATGCCATAGTGTTCGAGTTACACTTGAATTGACTGATTCGATATGACACGCTATTGAGTTCGGAGTGGATCACGGTAATGAGCACTTAAAAAGCGTTTTCCAAATTGAACATTGTACGACATTTGCATAAAACATGTAATACTACCTACCAACATATATTTTTTTTCTTTTAGCAGAGAGGATGCTGAAACATGTTGGCGAAGAAGGAATGTGTATAAATATGCAACATGAGGATTCTCAGGATCCTTAAAGATTTTCTAGGTATTTGTATCCTGAAGGGATGCCAAACGTGAAGAAAATGCGTTGTAGAAAAAATAAAAAAACGACAACGGCAAACGCTGCTAATATCATCTCAAAGAATAACTACGTTTCGTGTACACTGACACACACACAGAGTGAATGACTGAGGAGGACGTAATGGTGGTAATACTGCTAACCCACATTTATGATTTAAACATTGCATTGACTTTACGCATTGCTCCTTGACTGCTACAAAGAAAAAAAAGATGCATCATCATCACATCACCATCATCAGCAACGCGGCTCTGTGCTGCAATTGCAATGCAACCAACCACCACCACCATACCACTGTCAGTTTTTGGCTCACACTCCTGACTAGACTTTTGGGCATATAGCAGCAGCACACATTTTGCATAGGTGCAAGTGGGGATTCCGATTGCATAAGAGTTGTAATAAGAAAGAAAACGATCATCATCTCATCATGTCTCTTTTGAGGAGATTGTGCAAACGCAATGATGCCTCACAATGGGAATATATAGTAAACAACAGCGGCACCTGAGCAGTTCAAGTTTCTAAATCTTTATACACATTATACATACATTCTTGCATGCAGGCATCCCATTTTTTGAGTTTATATACCCGCATGTATAATATTTAAAGTATACATCAGCCAGGCAGATAGACGAACAGACAGAGATTATAATAATGAATTTGCACGATTGCAGCTGGGGTTGCTGCTTCTGTTAGCAAAAAAATCCCCTTTGTGTGTGCTGTGGATGTCACAGCCTCGGGGAAACGGAATTAGTGGTGGTGGCAGCAATTGTGATACAGAGAGTTAAGTAAGTTGAACTACCCTAAGCCACGCTCAGGGATGAATAGTGTGATGGTTGTAGAATATCAAGATGATTAACTTTCAAGGTGTTTAGTGTCTCAATTTACATGATGTTGTTGACACCTAATAGTCGTAAACAACAACCGTGGCTCTTTCAAGAAATGATCAAGTTTGCCATTTGCCAACCACACGCTTCAATTTGATATGCTGAGGCTGAGATGCTGTGCTGGGTGAGTCTCCTCTCAAGTCTCAAGTGTGCATTTCGCAGGAAAATGAATACTTTTATACAAGATGATGATGTGATGACTACCTACTACACGACACAACGACGACATTTTTATTCTCATTACGTCGAATTGGTGATCGCGTAAAGGGTACGCTAACCACGGCATGCCCTATTTCAGGGAATTCCATGAAATTCCTTCGTTATCGTAACCTATTATAGCTATAAAAAAATTTGCTTAAATAAGAAATCCCAACTAAAGTGATGATAATGATGATGTGTACAACTACCGCCAAGCACGAAAAGTAATTTCCCAGTTACATGATCTAACCTGAAAAGAATATTATTGAGATTCTCCTCATTCGACGATTGCAAAAATAGCGTGAGACCACGTGCGTAATAGGAAAAGTTATTAAGTCATCCTTCACGAGCAAAATGGTTTAAGCACAACTTTCAATATTTATGTAAATGTGTGTATGATCTTCTTTTCAGCGACACTCTTTCCGCAGCAGCTTGAGGTTTGCATCGCACTGCGTTGCGAGTTGGAAAAAGTGTGCTACGAAAATTCCGTAACGAATGGAGCACATTCTTGACAAAAGAGAAAAAAATGTCGGCATTGTTTAGTAATGCTATGCCGTACGCCACGTTTTTTTAAAACGATAAACGGAGTGTGATGATTTTTTTCTTAATAAAATGCAATCTAATCTTGTGTCATGAACACGAACAAATTGGAAATGCATCAATAAGTCACCGCTCCGCTCCGCTCTAGTACAAAATACAAACCAACCAGCACATTTGATTGCTCGCACAGTCGAACCCGGTGAAAATAAGTAATGCCCTCTGATCTGCTCTGGTTATTGTTTAATTGATATACCTAGCTCGTTCCCTAGTTCACGTACAGACTGAGCATCGTGGAGCTAAAATGAAAATTCCTCCTAAAGTGGCGTTTTTTTAAATTTAAAAGTGGCTTGATATCGATTGCTGGTGACAAACATTGTCATGCAGGATGTTGTACGATCATCATCACCATCATCATCATCATTAGTAATTTATGCACGTAATGCAATACATCCATGACGGGACTTGGTGTTAAGTAACACGTCACAAACAACAAGTGCAATATTGATGCAAAAAAGCAAGGCATGTCGGCTTTCGACAAGATCACACAGGCAAAAAAATCTAATAAGTATATCTAATACACTATACTATTCTTCAGCGCTATATAGATCTTATTGTCAACCGCGACTATACTTACTGGTGGATACAATTACAATGATAATGAAGTGATCCGTATCGACGATCAGATCAAAGTGTGTGTACACAAAACTATGAACAACATTTGCACTGCCTATATGGTATGCTATATACGTTCGTTCGCAATCATGACAAAAAAAATGTTGGCGTTTTTTTTTGTGACGACGACGGCTCAAATAGGTAATATAAGAGCTATTAGACCGACGCGACAAGCCAGCCATCGCTCCGTTGGTTCGTTGTACGTTTTGCTCGTCTGTGACTGAAGAAAAACCATCTCAAATCGAATTGAAAATCTAGCGCATGAAAAATCCATTGCGGTCACCAAATCATTATGCACGCATGTCCATGATTCACGGAGTTCGTCTGACTAAAAGTTCAATTTAAATTGTTGATATGTATAAAGCGTCATTTGCATATGCATTATCGTAGGATGGATGGCATTCCAAAAGTAGGCATACGGAATTCGCAAAAACGTATATATGTTTTTTTTCTCAAGATAAGTGATTTTCATTCGTTCGCATATGCAAAACATTTTTATACATTTTTACATACGAGCCCTGCTCGAATTTCGCATTCCCATTGATATACATTCTTGATATGCCGTAATTGAAGGGAAAAATTGCAGTTTCACTTTCCCAAACGGGTATCAACATCCCCAACAACACCTTACCTTGATTATTTAAGAAGAAAGAAAAAAAAAGTGTAATCTGACTATGTGCAATTTACGGCAAATACTCGCATAAATCAAGTCCACAATCTCGCCAATACAATATAAAAAGACAACAATGATGCGTTTAAAAGCGCATTACTCCGCTCCATTACAGCCATGTTGCTCTTGCTCTAATTAATTCTCGGATCTCGTCAAAGACAATAAAAAAATGTATATAACCAGTAGCTGCTTTTCTGCACCTCGTTTACGACAGTTTACCTGCTCTAAAGAGTTGAACACACCCAGTCCTCCTATATCTTTTTACAGATAGGAAAAACTGCCGTGAAAAGCCATAATATTTTTTTCTGTCAAACCCAAAACCCACCACCAACATCACCACCACCATTACCACAGAATGATATAAACACTCACTCAACTCAAGCAGCCAAATTCTGAGCTGTTAAAATCAATGTGTATTTTATATATCCTTTGCTTTGCTTGCAAGCAAACCACACCAACATTATTTTCACGTTGCCTCCCTCATATTTGACTAGCTGAGAATAGCTAGTGTGTGTGGACGAAAACCTTGTAAAATTAAAGCCATTAATTACAGGTCAGGCTATTGTATTGTAACCAAGTCGCGGCCCACACGGTGGTGGTGGTGGTGGCAAATAAACGAACATTAGAGACCTACACGATGTTACGCAGCTTACGAGCGATATCATTATTATTATTACTAAACACTAAACTCCGTCATCAGCAGCTCTGCCTGCGAAGCGATGTAGATGTACACAGAAGAGCAGTTCTGAAATCTGTTAAGGCGAAAGTTTTTCAGCACATATAGTCTATTTGTGTGTGAGAAGTACAAGGATATTATGGCGAATTTTGCTCGTCCATAAAATACATTTTTTAACGTAATGGAAAAACACGGGGCATACGCAGTTAGCTGATTCTGAAATACTATTTTATAAAGGCGTTGTCTCCTTTTTTTACTTCCCATACTGATGATCATCTCATCATGACAAGATGTCGAGGCGACAATCTCATTTAGTTCATGCTTTAGTACAAATACGTCGTCGTCGTCGTCGTCGTCTACTGCAAGAAAAGAAAACCCATGTTATGTACTACTACTGCACTAGAACAGAGCGATGAACGGTAGAATCTCGTAATCAGAATATTGAATCCCTATATAAAGGGCCTAATAATGCAACAGTTCATTAAATTGCAGTATAAATTGTAAATTACTACACTATTATTAAAGTAGGTTAGGTTGACATGATCTTCAAAAACCCGACACGGCACGTTTTTCTTTATTATCATTCCTCTTGCTGCATTAGATTATCATTACAATATTATTATTATTATGGTTATTATTATTCAATCGGAGAGCTGTGAAGAATTTTTACACTGATTTGACTCTGACGAAGACGATGACGACGACGACGGCGACGACTTGAGTTGAGAGTGGCATACTGACTGTGAGACAAATGGGTCATTATTGGCCACATAAAAAAAGTAATAAGTACCTAGAGCCGAATACCGTGACATTATAAGTACATACATTACCCTGTTAAATGTCCCGATCGATCGATCAATATCAGTGTAAAAAATTATTATGATCATCATGTGGTAGTAGTATGTACATCCATCTGGGCATGCACTACACTATCACCAGCTACACGGCTAACATTTGTAGACCACTTTTAGTGTCACGAACCCACCTATTAACTACTTGCTCGTAGAACACACTCTTTTTAGCCGAGAGTTGAGAACGAAAGAGAAAATACGAGACAGACAAGTGCAAAAGGAATTTGTAGCTAGTGGTTTTGGTTGATTAGGGATGATAAATGTGGACTTCGAATATCGTGTAATAACCTGCAAAGCTAATATTTTAAAACTTGCTAGATGATCCTCTATATAGCTTCATTCATTTACAATATCCAATTTATGACATCATCCTTCCCAAACAATACATCCATCATTGGAAATGTGCTGCGAAGAACTGCTACTTTTTAAGGATGTTAGAAGGACGACGAACGATGATATGATGGTAGAGAGTAGAGACGTGGACACGCTACCTCTGTTTTTTACCTTAAATAAATTCAAAAATGGGAATAGCTTGATAGGCAGGCAGGCAGGCAGGCAAAGTGTAATGAATTTTAAACAATGGAGTCCCACACCAACTCCTCCTAAACTGCTTTAGACTGTAGAAAGAGCAACCATGCTGCTACTGATTTTTTTTTGCGAGATGGAAATGTAATAGGCATCGTCATTGACAGCAGCAGCAGGAATGACAGAGAGCCTACAAATCGCAAAAATGACATTTCTCTCTAGCTGATTGCCGAATATCCCCTTAAGAGCATATATCATCATGGGCTCTAATATATTGACGTATGCGTACTGATCGTCGTGAACAAAAACATTGTGGCAAGTGCGCATTGTTTGGAATGCCATATTAGCTCACTCACACACACATCAGCCACCACCATTATCTCCGGCATTATGCACATGAGCGTAAATACGCTTTTTAGGTACGGTGCGGATCATACACACGCGTTTACGGCCATGTTGCGTAAAATCATATGGAGATACACACTTGTCTCACTTCGACAGATGTACAAAAACATTGACTTTGTTTCTTTGACACATATATTATAATACACCAAATATTGCAACTTATTTTTTTCTGTACGAAACGAAGTACGAACATCACATACCAAGATGTACACATCATAATGTGACAAGAGGAACGTAACGTCGTCGGGGTGTAAACGATAAAGTGAAATCTCATCGTCACTCTTTTCATGTAGGTAAAATGGTAAGAACAGTAGTAGTTCATCATGGTGGTTTGTTAAGGTGAACAGATAAGGGATAAAAATACCCTTTTAGTAAAAGGCACTCTCATATATATAAAATGATTCCCTTGCATGGAGCTAATAGTTTACCGGCATTCGCAAAACGTCACACCAGGGACCATTTTTTACTACTTCTACGCATTATTATGTATGTTATAGCACTGCACTATTCTCATCTCCTCATCTACACCTTGTGCAATGACGACGGACGACAGCTAGACAGAAAGAATGACTGAAGGCGAAAAGGAGCAAAGGTGTGACCAAAATCATCATATGGCGAAGATTTTTCAATTCCTCCATACCACGCAGAAATTACTAGAGGAGGGAGGGAGTGTACACTGAACTGAGCATGTAATAATAACAATAAATATTCCACTTCTTGACTCCAATTATACATGTGGACATCCCCTTGACAAGAGTGGGTTAGAAGAGTAGTAGTGTTAGAGAGAAACATCCTGAGCGAGATTTGCGAGGGGTACCCTGTTCATCATTGAAAATAAATATCATCGCTAGTGAGCTGAGTACTACTCTTACTCTACTAGTAACTACTACGAGCGAATACATTTTTGCTTTGCAATAATATTGTTACTAATCGCTTACTGATGGTTTCTGCCTTTTGGCGGAGCGGATGCTACCTTTGCTACCACGGCTCCTGTGCTGATGACAATCATAGTGATATACGCATTTATAGATTATACATATTAGGATTTCTTGTGCTATGTTTATTGTCGAAGTGGCAGACATCGATTTTTCGCAAGTCGCCTGCTCTGCTGCTCCTGCCGTCGCTGTCAAGGGTTGCCTTTCGAAATTCGAACTTAACAGCCAAAAAAAGAATGAGGCAGAAGTCGTAAAAATGTATATATATATATATATTCTATCTTTTTTTGTTATGATGAAAACTCTGCGGTTTCGTCAGATAGAGCCGAATATAAAATGGGAAAATTTATTGTCATTCTAAAAACAAAAAGAGGCAATTATTGCTAATCTCATTTCCCTGTCCTCTCTTGTTCCCTGTTGTGTTCTGCAATTATTCTTCATTTATAACTTTGTGTCATTATTTCTGCCCTGCTATTTATTGTACTCGCCGTGTAGAGAAAAGTTGACGGTCGGTGACTACAATGAAATATAAGTAAAACAGCAAAATCATCTTTATCGCTTTGTAAATACGTAGGCATATATATATATCGTGTCATTCATGTAGCAAGATGCAAATGAAACTTGCATTTCTCTCTCAGTGTTTTCAAATGTGAACCGTAAGTAAGTCAGTACCACATGCACACTTATTCCACGCCGTATTTTAATTGACATAAACATACACATCTAAGGAGCGTCTTTGGGACAGTCAGCATGACAAAGTGTGAAACAAAAAATATGTCACCAAGATAGAGGCAAAAAAGCCTTAATGAAAAATGCCGGTGCAATTAGCCTATTCATCATTGTACAGCCTTGTCATGCCGATATCACACGAAAAAACTAGTAAAATAGGAAAATTGCGTGTGTCACAGAGATGCATCAGCAGCGCAGCGGCACCAGCCACATACTTCCCTCGACGTGACTTGCGATGATGATAATAAAAAACAAAAAAAGGTATTTTCCCCATGCGATCTCTGCTGAGGAAGCGATGAAAGAAGGCAAGTTTTTTATTCATGATGATTAAAATAGACTGTCACTGTGGATAAATTCCGGTGTGGATAAACTAGAGGGGAAAAAACACGAGTGTGTGTGAAGCTAGAGCAATTTGTCAATTGCACCACACGAAGAATCAAATGGAGATAAATGATGTATGATATATGGGTTTGCCACGCTTCAACTCGTCCGTAAAATCCACCAACAAGCCATACTATACAGCTACCATCAATAGACCAATGCAATCCAAAAAAAACTAATAAAATGAGTCGGCTACACATAATAATAACCAGCCCACATGTGTGTGAGTGAGTTACAAAACAAGAGTTATTTAAGCAGCCCTCAAACCAAATCTTTTCCAAGAATTATGTACGTTAGCTCTGTTTTTTTATATTAAATGCTAACCACTGTAAACTGCTTTGGTATGATCCCTCCATAAAAAAAATTTGTGGCCACTTTGCTGAGCCCGTCGTGGGAACTGTATCAAGAATATCAGGGTACAGAAATAAGAAACCAACTTCAAATGCAAATTAAGAGCAAAAATCAAAATGTCATGAGTTGATATAGCTCACCATAAAAAGTGCACCATAATTCAGATTAGCATGCATGACCACAACACATATTCATCCGCCAAGTGTATCACTACGCCAAAACCGTACACTTTTATAATAGCACGAAAGGTAGTAGTAGGTGTTATGGTGTCGAATATCCTACGTACGTGTCATAGCTAATAATGGGTTCACTATCGCGCATTATATTATGCATTCAACATAAAAATCGGATGACCAAGATAAAATTAATATCATTTCCAAAGGAGTTTAATTCGAATTCTATTTCTATTCTCTGATGGGATAAGTGAGATAGCCATAATATAATATTGTAATATTATCGTGTCATATATATTACTCTCATGATATTCAAATCTGTTCGTGATTTTTACCACCTGTGAAATTGTTGGCGACGTTTCACTCGCTAATTCGCCAAACACAGTCGAAAAACAACAATTAAAGCATTAAAAGAAATTATACGATGGAGGAGGTGGATGTGTGTGTGTATGTTTTTCAGCTGCTCAACCCAGGCAGATTCGTGAGGAATGTAATGTTTGTTTTCCTCTGCACGTGTAAATTTCACGTAAAAATTATAGACTGAGAAAGTTCTCACGCGTAGCTGAGGCAGCACACACACACAAATTAGTTAAAACATGTGGCAGCTGACTACATTTTTACATGAACTTTAGCGTCACCACCACACCACCGCACATGCAGGTGGGATAAAGTGAGGAGCAATATGCGCTGGGGGATTCCTCTAACAAACAATATACTAGCAACACGCTCTTTTCCAACGAAAATGAGTTTTGCTCTTTTGAATGAGAAAAGAAATATTTGACAACTTTCTCACACAACTGTCCTCTCAGATTATGTATTTTCATGTTTAGGGGTTGGTTGACGATGTTCACAATCAGATTACCTCTGATGTGACCAATTTTTCCACATATATATTATTTATTATTGGAGGAGAGCGCAGCGCAGCAGCAGCGTATGGTTTGAGGCATAAAATGTATTTTGTATTTTGCATTGTTAGTGATTAGTGTTGTTCATATAGTGTTTACATTTTACACACATTCCCGGCTGGTATTAGCATTATTAACCGTTACACACCGTGTTAATTATTCTGGCAATACTGCTATAAAAATGGGACCATACATACAGTCTCTGCAAACATGGGTGTGCTTTATTAGTGAACACAACACAAGGCGACGCGACGCAGTCATCAAATGCAATCATGAGTGGAGCGACGTATGTTATACTCACTCACTCAGCCCAGCGAATATATAAAACACAGTAATTTAGTCATAGCTAATTAAGTTGTTTAATAAATTTGCACTAGCAAACTATACAGTCCATTAATTGACATTGGTCGTATAACGAAAGAGTCATCACAAACAATGATACCCTCCCAGGCTGCTTCGAATTTTGTTGTTAATGAAGCATCAACAGCGAAGACGCGGTAATCGAAATGTGGTGTAAAGGGATACCTACACGCATAATGTGCATCATGGATGGCAATGGGACTACATTTTTTTTTTGAAAAAAGCATAAAGGTGCTTTGGCATGTGTGTGTGTCCGATTGCGAAATCTAATGACCTTAAAGTCATTATCTTTATTCGCTCATTCACGCTGATAAGAATCAGTCGTTTTAAATAATTTTCTGTTGTTTTTGGTACTTTTTTCCATTTACATTTTTCGTATCCCGCGAAGGAGTCACGTCGTCACACACAGGCGAAGGCATGAGCAACAGCACACAGCACATTTTTAGGCGTAAGGGAAAAAGGGCCGGGGGTGATGGTGATACACATGGAGCACAGATGATGAGAACGATCATCATCACACAAGATTGTTGGGAATTCGCTCGTTGGATTATACTCTACCCTGAATAATGTGACATTCGCACCTACACAACGAGTCGTACTGTCGCTGTGGGAAATCCTGTACTGGGAATTTTGCGAGTAGTGGAGCGAGTTAAGTATAAATGCAGGATTTCGTCCCCAGCCAAAAAGCCGCATCTCACCACCACCACCGTCATGATATGATCATCATCGTCATCCCTTTTGCTCGGCTCTCATGTGAAGCTTCAAAAAAATCCTCTACCTGCCTTTACCTATCTGCTTTGCTTTTTTAGCTTGTTGTTGAAAGCAATTTATGACACTGGCTTGTCTATAAATCCCTTTGTAATGAAATTTTACATCTCACGAATTCACATATCTAGAGAAAGCTAGAAAGCAGATACATCTCTTCTGGCATGAAAATCCGCTCTCAGAGAGAAGAATGCCATGTAAGAAGAGAGGAGAGCTAATGCATATTGCATATAACATATAAACTATGCATAATATTGTTTATGAACTGAACGCAGTCCCTCCACCACCACCATATCCACATAATATCCCCGTTCTTCTTGTGTAGACTCTTATAAACATTTGCATCACACAAAAATTTTATGCAGCATGTCCTCATGTTATTAATATTACAATAGAATGCAGAATCAAGTGCAGCAAATATCTAGTACACCATTCAAGTTGCAATTTAGATGGAAATGATTGCGAAAAACGACCTGAGTCAATGACTTAGTTGTGCGAGGGTGATTAACTCTGCTGAACACTAGCACTACAAAAATTCACGAGGATATCGTCATGCTCAAAATAAAAATCTCATTTTTTATACAATTTACCCTTAGTCTAATGTTTAAATTAGAGGTGAACTAAAAGCCGCAAATATTTTAGATTGAAAGCACTATCCATGGCTAATAAAGACCAGTTTTTTTTGTGGTTGGGATTTTTTATGGAGATACTCAACCAGGTAATTATTCTCCCGAAATACATTTTCCCTTCCAAGTTTAGCTCTCGCCATTACTTCAAATGAGTAATTTACATCACTAACTAACTAAATTGTATTGATTTTCGGTGAAAAATGCAGAAAGAAAGTGGATTTCGGCGTAAATTAGCCTAAACACCTTGTTGTCATAAATTTTACAAGAAATATTGCAAATGAGCCCGCCAGAGCCTACGCACTTTACTCCCTAAGAGAATTCTATTGAATTTCTGGAACTTTTTTGAGTGGGATAATGGAATATGTAATGGAATCCTATTCTTTTGAGATGTTTTCGTTTTTTCGAGGAAGTTGGGGGAAAAATATTAAAAATTTTTATATTCCGTGCAAAGCCAAGTCAAAAGTCTTCTTAACCACATTGTTTTTAATATTTTCATAAAATTATATCTCCCTGCAGCCAGCATGCAGTCGTCACCACTTTGTCTGACAGCAGGTAGGCAGAAGAGAGGAGCATAATATGCCCATTTCCTACATGAATTTCTCCAAGAACCCACCACCACACCACCACCACCAACTCTGAGAACAATACACCTTCAATGATTTGATGATTCATTACTGATTATTATGATTTTTCGCAGTAGTGTAGGCCGCGTGAGAGACATGCGTAATGTAGATTCCCCACGTAAATCTCGAGTGCATTCATGCTCAGGCAGGAAAAGTGAGTTGGACGCATCACGACACTCACGGTTTACGGAAGACTTAATGGAAAGAAAGCGAAATGGATGGAGTTTATTGAGCATAAAGCTCGCATCATTTCATATTACCTCAAGAAGAACACTCTTACTGACTCACTGGGCCCAATATATAACTTGAAATCAAGAGTGCTTCTCTTTTAAAACAAAAGTGTTTACAGTTACGAGCAGCTAACGCGCCGGGGCTGCGCGTCCAACAAAACACATTCCATCCAACCAGCCAATTTAATGGGGGCAAATCTCAGGATGATGATTATTGTGATACTATAGCAAAAGGAGGCAGCGACCAAATCTGTAAACACAATACTTCATAATATAGTCAGTTCATCAGTGTATCAGTGTATATGACTGATGAAGTGCATCCGGGTTTTCACTTTAGACCACTACTAACTAATAGTGTAACTAAACTGTTGTAGGCATAGCACAACAGGTCACATCACATCTTTATCATCACCACCACCACCAAATAGAAAACTCTAAAGTCTCTAAATGCCAATACGACATGGAGGAGGTGGTGGTACAATGTAATGCTAATCTATATTACAAATCACCTGCCGAGTGCAGTTTTTCCACAGCATGTAACATACACAGATAATAAATAACTTACTAAACGACAACTTCGTTTCTGCCTACCTTTGCAACCCATGAGATCGCATCGTGCGTTACCTTTTGAACAATGTGTCTGCGTCTGAATTAGCAAATGATGTAAAAAAAAAATTGTACGATTTGTTTGGGGCTTGGCTATTGGGATGCATTCTCAGCAGACGCAGACGGGAAAACGCCGGTAAAATTTCGTGAACTGTGAGAATCCTATTACTTTAATAAATATTTGTTGATTTTACTTTGACTGACAGTTCGGAAAAGGGATGGATGATATGATCTTCTCACAGAATAATTCATGTTTACACAATGCACATAATATTCCATATTTGCACTGTGCAGTACTTCATTCATGTACCACACTAGCATACACAATGATTTGAAAAAAATCAAAAGGCTGGGATTCAGCGAGGGAGGATGACTACACGATAACGTTATTTTTGCGTTAACACTCAACATTTCATTTCTCATCTTCTCTCCCTTCGACAGCAATTCAATAAGTGGGAAAAATGTGAGCAGCATTTTATTGAAAGTCGAAAGGAAAAAACATTATTTTCGTCAAGTTTCGAAAAGGACGTTTTTTGACGTTAAGCATGATATTCACATTAGTGCCATCACGTAAGTACATCAGGATTGCGTGTAAGATCAAAGGGTTCCAAGCAGACTCTTCTGCTGAAATCATAATGCTCATGAGCTTTTGTCATTCATTGTCCCTAATCCCTCCAACCAGCCAGCATCTTTAAGTTGTCTAAATCGTTGTTAGAGAATATACATTGTTATTTATTTCTCAGCCCCTACTTTCTTTTTTTCTCTCTTCCTACCTTCTTCTTGCCTAGATGCATTTCGTTTATAAATTTTTATAAATTATTCATGGAAATCTCGGATGAGTTGCAAGAGTCAAATTTTTTTCTAGAGTAAACTGAGGAATTTCTCATGGCGATTTACAACCGCAACAGCAGTGTACAGTATACCCAACAGACAGGGTTAATAGTTTGCCACCATCATCATTGACAGTAAAAGAGAAGCAGATTAATGACTATAACTCATCATATACCTATACCTAAATGGTCATGGCCAGTTGTAACCAGTAACTAGAACTCACTTGCTGCGGACTGGCAATCAGTTATGAAAATAGCAAGCTGTAAAGTGTAATAATAATAATAATGATCCTTTGCGATTTCACCAGCTTTAAAGCTTAGCTCATAGAGTCCTTTCTGTTAATTCTTCGTTATAAGTTACAATGGGGATTGTAAATGATGAAACTTTTCAAATTCGTCGCATCCCCTAACCGTTGCGTTCGTTCAATGGAGATAGTCAGGCAGACAAGATGCGTGACGCCTTTTTCGAAGTCTTGAAATCAGAATAGGATATTATCCATAACCAGGTTTAGATGCATTAGTAAATCCCTCAGTGATTACAATAGTGACGACTAGTACAACTAGCAATATATTTCTCTCTTGTCCCTCGTGAGACTGCAATAATCATCAGGATTTACAAGCAAGTCAATAAACATCGTTTTGTTGTATGTAGTAGAATAGGATAGGGCTCGTTCTTTTTTGCTTTTGACATTACGATTACGATAAGGAGGAATGTGTGCATATTATTTAAGTTAGCAACAAACCGGCACATTATGATTCGCGTTGCAAGAGGGTAGGTATGCAGGGAGGGACGTAAGTAAGATATGCACAATTCTTGATTCTCAAGTTTTACCTTTCTCAACCCCAAGTGTTAAAAGGTGCTAAAAGCTTATTGCAATTTGAGCTCTTTCTTTCGTATATTGTGCTCTGCATTTTTGTTCCAGGTTTTCTCTCACTCTCTCACACAATCATCATCACATCCACATCACTCAACTCCGTCCGTCCGGCCAACGTGCTTTTGTGCGGTGCCCATTGCGCGTATAAAAAAGGAAAACCAGGAACACAACAAATCCACGTAGATGAAAGGTCAATTACATACTTGGCAAAAGGGCAAATCAGAATAGTTTTACGTTTGACTCACATAGCCTAGTAAAAAAAAGTGTTATTTAGTCACTAGACAGTTTTTCTCAAACTACAACTCTCTGGGCAGATCAGATCATGATGATGGCCCAATCGTATAGTAAAATTGTAATAACATAATATTACTTGGCGAACATTTAAAGCGCATTCCCCTAAACGGGAAACGTAAAAGGATTTCTTCACTTTACTTTGTGTACAAAGCTAATACCTATGAAGACAGGTCGGCCGTATTTCAGAGATATTATGACTATTTAAATTTTGACATGAAATTGGAGATGTTTCTTTAAAAAGTTATGTTAGTTCGTGTGGGTGGCAATGGCAATGCTGGCAAGAAGGAAAATATATAATATACTCACTCACACACTTGCATGGTGTTGGAGAGTTGGAGGCTGCTCGCTTGTTTGTGACATATTCACCATTTGAAAGAACAAACAGATTCAAACAAATTCGTAATATTCGCTCATATTCGTCGTATACCTATGGGACTACCCAGTGTATATTTAGTAATATGAGGAGAGCCCAGGAATAAATTGTATCCGAATCTAAATTCCTCGTTTCATCAACCAAAAATCTACATATGCATATTGAGATTGAGCAGAGTGGAGTGGGGAAAAATCAGCCAGGGGAATTGCGCTTATTATGCTAAAACGAAAACGGTTCAAAACCCAGAGAGACGAACGAACATTAATTATTTAACAAAGCGATTTGTCTGGATGTCAGTTATCGTCTGCACTCCCACCTCCTCAACTTTTGAATCTCATAAGGTTCTTACACCGAATCCCAGACTGGCTAATGAGGCTATAAAAAATCGTGTGGATTTTGTGTGTGTTCAGTATTCAGTCAGTCTCTCACCCCGAACTCCAACTCCCAAAAGTCATTTCCATAAATGAGTTAGACTACATAGGAAATGTGTACCTAGAGACTCGCACCATTTTCTCAGGAATTTTTTGTTTTCTCTCCATCCCCAACACGTTTTTTTCATAGCTTCAGCACTGCAAAGTCATAACCTTCAAAAAAACAAAATTCTGCCTAACTTCTTGATCCAATCAGCTGCCTGCAGGGTGCGATATTATTTATGCATTGTAAATCTTTTTTTCAGAATCATCAACCCGCCGTGCTTAATCCTTGAAGGAGTAAAAGCATTTTTGAAAAATAATGATGATGATGAAAGTCTTACTTCCCAGAAAACTCGGTCATCAGAACTCTGACTGAAACAACCTTTAGCCCGTCAAAACAGCCGGCTGTATATGTACAGCTTTCATCTTGAAATAAAAGCAAATTCATCGCGTCCAAACTAAATTGCATCCCCTTTTGTGTGCTTTTAGTGAAAATAATGATGATGGACATTCCTTCTATGAATTCAGCTTGTGCCTTACCGTCTACGAGCGAACGACTTATTTGTAAAGATTGTGCGTGCGACTGTCCCCTAAATTCACGTTAACATTCAAAGCAAAAGCGATTATTTAGAAACAAGTGTTGCAATTTAGAGAGAGATACGGTAACCCGACACCGAAACAAGTGCTTGACGATTGGTACGAATTTAGGTATAAAAAGGGAGACAGAGAGAGATAATTAAGCTGAAAATAATCATCACAACACAAACGTGTCCTGCTACATACACCGAACAAAGTATACCTAGTTACTAGTTACATATGAAAGAATTCTTGTTTCTTTTATTTTTCAAGCTAAAAGGAGTCCTTCTTAAGTCGGCTGCTTTTTTTGCTTTGCATGAATGGTATACAACACACAGTCAGTAGTAAATAGTGAGAGAAGTATCAAGAGGAAAATTAAGCTCACCATAAGCTTCTCAAGAAGAGAGACACCAACAACCACCGTGCACCATACCGTCATCATCACCATCATCAAGTTGCCCAAAGAACGCTATAAATACCGTCCTTTCCTATAAATAGCTTGACACATTTCTTAACTCACGATTTTCTCGTATAGTTCCAGTTAAATTCATATTTACAATGCAATCATCCATCCATAATGCCTATTTACGTGTAATAATAATACCGTCCCTATTTGTAAAGGCAAAAGTGGTGATGTAGCACATGTATGTCTATAGTATACCTATATAATATCTATTATTGCTATATGTATATGCTAGGTATACTTATAAGTCTATTTTTTTACAAAATGATTCTTATTATTGCAAATACGTGAAAATGTGTAGAACATGTCATATTTCTCTACTTTATGCTACTTGCTACATCCAACAACAATCCTGGTACGCCTTTCCATATAAAACTTGTAATATATCCTAAACAATGAAGGAAAGCTGTCGACAGCCAAACACGCATACCTACATGATATTATGATGATACCAGGCTCATCATCATCAAAATGATTGAGTACATTGATCCTGAGGAATTTTATATTGTTCCCCTCAGCAGTGTCATTTTTAACTCGACGATAAATTTGAATGTCAATAAGTTTCCCCTCCCGATTTATCCAATGGAAAAGGAAAAGAGGGAGCCTTGTTTGACAACGCGAGTACAACTCCTACAGATAAAGTGTATGTTCGCCTGTCAACAACAGTTAATGTAGAATTCTTGTAGAGGTGCATAGAGTGCACACCTTTGGCGATGATGAGATGGCTAATTCTTAAATGCCCAAAAAACACATCAAATTCCAATCAACAGCTCTATTAAAGCTGAGCAGCAATGAATTGAATTGAATTGAAATATAGTGATAACCCCGAACAATAATAATTGGGAGATATGTCACATCCTCGTTCATCAAAAGCCAAACATGGATTTGCCCGAAAGAGGCAACGCACACAAATCAATCTTTTCTCTCATGTTTCTTTTCCACCTCCGATTTTACTTCTTACTTAGGTTGCTAAAAAAACAGTGTGTATTAACTAAAATTGTCTATCGTCCATCCAAGCAATCGAAGAAGAATGAATACATTATGCAAAAATCTGAGCATACATACAGATGTACAAAGGTATATTATTATGGCAGACACGGCTTGCTAAAATCCCCCATTTAAACACTTTCCTTCTTTCTGTCTTTGGACAGCTGTCCGATGAACTTTGAAATTTTTCGTAGATTGATTTCAAGAGAAAGAAAAAAAATCCGATTATTTATGGAATGCCACATTGAAGCATATTTTTTTCGTCCAGGGAAGAATTATGGCTTTGCAGAAAACGCCAAATGAGAGGAAAACTGTCGCTTGCTTCGTTGCATATCAGCTCGGACAATTTTGCTAATTGGATTACAATTTGGTATGAGAAAGAGCATTCCGCCACCGTGTGGCCTACACCCATACCTTATATTTTTTTTTCAATTGCCCATTCGTCCATGACTTCACGAGGAGGATCATGTTGTTGATACGAGTCGTGACCATCCTCGCAAAAGTTCAATTTATGAAAACGAGGGTTCTCAAATCAAGCCAGACCACTTTAGAATCCTAATGATGTTGTATTGGCCCAAAACAATGGGATCGTAATGAAAAATTACACTCATCATATTTGCCCTGTCCTCGCGAGACATCTTATAAAAATATTAAACAATTTTTTTTTTCACCGTGTGACATAATATATTTTAAATTTTTGTTCTCTTAACTTTTCTAGTTCAATGGTACGTTTACACACACACCACCACCGTATATTATATTGAAGCTGCATGCATGAAGATGAAGTAATCATAATCACGGTCCTTTTGAGCACGCGTTTTAGAACTTGTCATAATAATAATAATAATGCCATGCAGTTAGTAATTGAACGCGTGAGTAATCGCATAATCTAATTCCCACAGGTAGTTTAGCTCCTGCGTTATCAAAACAATTGTTAAGTTGTATTCTTTTTGCTGGTGGCGATATTACGAAACAAAAGTATATATATATGAAATCCCTATATATTCTGATGGGTATAAGCAAGCATACCATTAGGCATGTCAGAAGGTGTAGCTGAATGAAGAGCAACAAGTCGCGTATGAATTCACTTTTAAGTGTTCAATATAATTTTAAAAACTATAGATAAGTTGGAATGTGAATATATACTCTGTTGCTGACCATATTTTATGCTTTAAGCGATATAAATTAGCATTCATGCAGGATTCTCATAGCAGTGCGACTCTTTACACGCATTAATGTCTTAATGACAGATGGAAGATTAAAGGGAGTATATATATATATATTATTCTTCAAGAAGCAGAAGCCTTTTTTCGCACGCACCCTTTTTTTGTTTCACTCCAATAAGCAAAGCACGCTGTCTGCTGATTTCAATTTGATGACTGTGGCTAATCCGATGGTGCGATGACAATGAAGGACTCTGGTGACGACGATTTCGAAATCCGTCTAGGTACTCACGCTAGATTCCCATCGTGAACTGCGTCAACTCACAAAACTATTTAGTTTTTATCTTTTATATATTCTCAAAAAGACAATGGAGGATACTTATATATTTTCTGCAGAAAAGTGCCACACATGACGTATTCGGCTATATATACGCGATTATACGTATTAGCGCCAAGATCGCTTTAATTTTTTGACGAGAAGTTTTCTCATCAAGGTGTTTTCAGGTTTAAGGGTACCAGTGCTAATGCCACTGCCACTACTAGGTAATCATAATTATTCCAAATGTAACACTAACAGACATATATCATCCAACACTTTTCTCATACATCCATCCACTCCACCACCAGTCCCAATGCCTCACTGGTTTAAGGTAAAAATACTAATCAAAAATAATCTCAAAGGTGACTCTGACCTTCGTTGAACTTCACACGATAAAATAACTTTTAATACGAAAAAAAACTTTTCTGACTAAATTAGCATTTTATTGCTACCCTCCCCACAGCAGATAATTTCCATTAGGCCCAAATGAACCACAATCATGTTTTCCCTTATCATTGGCTGTAATTAAATGACAAATTATTAGATGCTAAGAACACACAATGCCCAACTGTATTAAATTTTTAGACGCAAGTTAGTAATAAACTTGATGGATTAATGATTCTAGAACTATATTGAGCCTTACAAGCTAGTTCCATCCCTCCATCCATCCATCCATTTAATACACAATCACGTAATATATGAATCACAGATAATCACATTTCTCATCTGTGAGGACTCACGTCAGAAAACGCACACGGCTCACCTCAAAACAACGACAACTGTAACTGATTTTCCCAAAACAAA
>JAANSN010001000.1:0-40634 GCA_036850665.1 Dicranocentrus wangi | reverse complement strand
CTGTTGTTGTTGTGTACAACTTTGCATAATATATTTCGAGGCGAACTCACGCACACGACAAATTTTGTCAATTTCCTTGCGGCTCTCTCAATGACTATAATTTTTTAGTATCAATTAATCAGCACGAGTTATATAGTTCCTTTGGGTTCCACTCTTTTCAATGAAAAACAAGACTCGCTCATGATCATTTTACACTGATCCCCTTTTCCTTTTTCTCAGCATATATGGAAACGTTTTGTGTGCCTTTTGAATCTGCAAGAAAATGAGGATGCACTTTAAAAACACTTCTTTTTTTGCGTGCGTGTCTCTTTATGCAAATCCGATCATTACTAAAAACCATCATAAAACACTAGCGACAGGAGCGAAATAGCAGGGAAAAGTTGTATAATTATCAAAGGATATAAGTACAACAAATTATATACATTTTAGCTCTTTACTTTTGCTGATGACGATTACACAAAATATGAAACAAATAATTGCAAAAAAACAAAACAAAGTATAGCAGCATCAAATAATCTACCAGAAATTAACGCTTTTTTTCGTTCTTCTTTCTTCAAAGCAAAACTCCGACTTGCTAACTTAAACTAGTGTATACTGTGCAAAAAAATAGGGAGTAGCAGTTAGGCACATATGATATATAAAAGCACACAGTAGTATATAGTCTGTCCTGTAACCTTTAACTTTTTTTTAAAAAAGATTTCTTGCTGCAAAACTTTTTCTAAACGCGATATGATTGTGCATTGCATATTATTATACGTATGTATAAAAGGCTGCGAGGATGAGGATAGCCGAGTGTTCTGTTTAAGAACAAGTTTTCTCCTTCGTTTCATCACTTTGCATCGCATATTCAACGCATCATCACCACCACCACCATCACCATCATCATCCTCAACTCTCTACACAGAAGCGAAAAGCAGCGAAGGATGCAACTCGCACAGAAGAGCTTTAGTTTTTCCTTCAACAAGTGAATCCCATCAAAGCCATACGCTTGATGTGCGTCTTCTGCCTCTTTTGCTCGATAAAAACAGAGGATGATGCTTGATGCTGATGCTTCTTAGTTAGCTTTACCCACATTCTGCTTGCTGCTCGTCGGACTAAACAGGGCTGCTCAGTATATCAATCAGATTTTGAAGTATGGATTTTTTTTCTAATTTTTCAATAAAGGAATTCACTTCGTGGCTACCTTCTACCTACAGCAATATTGCCTACCTGACTGCCTTTTTGCTTAATTGATTAATTTTTTTTGGCAAAGTGATTTTTCCTCTTGTGTTTTCCTCGCAGCGCTGACAAGACTGCGTGGATTGGCAGCTGTGGGCTTATTTGAATGATAGAAGAGAATTTCTGTAACTTTTTCTTATTTCCTTCAAGTAAATCCACTTTTGAAGGGAAAAATGTTGGACAGATGCAGAAAAAAGTATGATGATATTCACATGCGTCCAACAACCGACGATAGGATAATGAACACAAATGAAATGGGGTACAAACTGAAGAGTCGAAGAAGAAATTGCTACTAGACTAGACCCAGACCCCGAAGAGTTTAAAAGGATAAGGTTTGATTTTTTTTTTTTTCAATTTGGTTGATCGTTAGCATTCAAAGACAAACGTTTTTTGAAGGGCAACGTGATTGACACAATATTAGATGTAGCGACAAGAAAGCCAAGACGACATGTTTCTTGGACTCTGCTTGTATCACTGGACTATTACGGCTCTGTACATTTAAATGGGACGCTAAAGTGAGCGTCGATTTTGCTCCATTTTTGTCCTTGTCATACATCCATCCACAATGAACGCAATCTTTTTTTAATCATTACAAAATGCTGCTGTGTGTGACTGCGCTAGAGCCGTAATCCCAACTAAATATGCTGAGCAAGGAGTTCTTTTAAGAAAGAAGAAAAAAACTAAAGCCTCACTCTTCTGCCTGCTTGTTTCGCAGTGAGTGAACGGTAAACAGAAAGGCTCACGACAGGACAGTCATGCCGATTGTCAAAAAGTAGAAATGGAAAGGCGGCTTACACATCACATGTGAGTGTGTGTGTGTGTGTGTGTGTGTACAATGGGTATATGTACCCGTGGTGGATTTAACTTAATAATATTTTGATTTTCAGCTTGATGTTTTCATCTAATTTATTGGATCAGAGTCATGTGAAGTCAGCAGGAGTGCATTTAATGCAATCAAGAGTTGAAAGCTTTTTTTTCAGTTAGAGACTATGTATATATATACTACATAATGTAAGCTTCTGCTCCTCGCTTCTCTGTCGTCATCTAATCTTTTTTTTTCGTTTTGCTACTTCTGTCTCATCAACTGGTAGCTTGCTGATTTTTTTTTTCATTTTGTCTTCTCTCTCTCTCTCCCCGTCTCCGTCTTGTTCAATGAGATGTGTACAGTTTAGGACAAGGATTGTTATTCTTGATGTAAATATTCAATATTTCCTCTAAACTTTGTAGTTCATATCAAGTTTTTTTCGTCTTCTTCTTCTTCTTGTTCTTCGTCTCTTTTAGAGTCGTGGCTCATCTCACAGTTTGCCTTTTTGTCAGAGTTCAATTAGCTGAACGGGAAAAGAGATCACGAGTGGAGAAGTAACGAGCCTTTTTACTTATCAATATTATTTGATTATCAGATTCAACGCTCGTAATCGTCTTCTTCGTTGGTGATCAAAGTGATCATTACAGATCAGATCAGAAGAGTCAAGAGAGGAGGAGGAGGAGGGGACGAGCAAAGCCTTGGCGTAATGCGTTCTATGCTCATGATGATGATTTTCTAATAATGATATGATGATGATTTTCATCAAGACCGTAAATGTTGGTGGCTTCTGCTGCAGAATTCATAATCAGATAATTTTTTTTCTGCTCAGTGTGGATGCCTATTTGCTCACATCATTTAAGTACCTAGTACCTACTCAACAAATGCCTACTGAGCGAGGCATTATGGATTTGTTGTTGCTGGAATGCAGTTTCAGTACAGATTTTTTTTTTACAAAATCCTGCTCTCGCCAGTACTGCAACCGGATGGAATTTGAAATGTTCCCTATTTTTAAATCAATGATTGAATCAGACATGATTTAAAAATGTGCAAATTTTTCGTCCACCCAAAATGCCCCATCCATCCATCACAAGTTGCAATTATGCAATTCAAGTTTTCCCTAATTTTTTCCCGTGAGTCAAGGAGGAAGACTTCTGAAGAAATGGATGACGTTACAGAAAGCTACCCCATGGCTTTGTGGAGATGGTTATCGGAGATATTGCGCGGAGAAACCCCATAGCTTTTGATGAGGATTTTTCGGCTTCTGATCCCCACCATGGTATATCCCACTAGAATGATATTCAGGTTGCACTGGTTGCAGTATATTATATTACACGGTTGCCAATAGCCAAAGCTCCTACCTGGCTACAACTTCATGACTACATTTTCATCCGTATCAGTTTCCCCACAGTATACCGATATGGAATCATTAGAGTGAATTAAATGGCAATGTATTTTTACAACCCCGACTCTCAGTCAGGTTCTAGAGCTTAGTTGCATCCATCTATATCGTAGTTTAGATAATAATCTCTAAAAAATCCGTCTCTCTTGATACAATTGAAACGTGTATCCATGTTTTACACATGTTTCCCTCATTCCCTTAATAGTTCCTGCTCCTGTGCGTATAGAAAAAAGCAAATAGTCCCTAAATATGCTTGTCCATATTCTCATTTTTGTTGAAAATCGGGCAAGCAAATATAGCAAGGAGTTATAATGTTAATCCGTCACTCTGTCAGATTCTATCTGAGGAATGGCTTGTTTGTAGAGGAAGTGTGGGTATAAGGAACACCGGCCAAGTGGTGTTCCTCACACCCTCCACGAACATTCCTTTAATAGTGATGATGATAAAACACACGCGCCAGGCTCCATCATCCACTCTCCTGCCTGATACATTCGTAGACAAGGGGAGTAGTGATGGGCACTAAGGCGAGTAAGCATCCATCAAGTGATCATCATCATATCACGGTAAATCCAATCTCACAAAAAAACGAAGCCATATAATACCTATATTATTATTGTAAGTTAAAAAACTGCATAGGTAGGTATTATGCTACTACCACGGAACAACACACGTTGTAGTGGAACTAGTGGACTGGGGTCAGTTTTTTCGGGGTACAAAGGATGTAATGAATTATCTATCTAACGCTTTGCTGACTCCATCAGTCATTTGCTTACAATGCATTGCATCCCATTTATCATGATATCAAGTTTGGGGATGATGGTGATGCGATGTTAGTGCAGGTTGCATCTTTTTTTGGGAAAAAAGCTTCATGTTTTACAAAAGCAAGCGTAAACAGAGAGGGTAGGCTAAGCTACACACGTACGCAACCAATTATCATCATTATATTAGTTTGGAGCATTTGACTATGTAGGAATAGCGGGAGCAATTAGTGTTTTTTTACGAAAAGCTGTTTTTCATTTTTTGGCAAAGGAGAAAAAAAATGTGCTGAAGGCTGGTGCGGATGCAGTGCAGCGCGGAGTGCATCAGTGTAATACTAAACATATTATTATCGGTGGTGTTAATCATATTAAAATATAGGATTATATAATACACAATTATACCTTAGGTCATGCACACTTTAGGTTACTAAATGCATACTTCAGGGCCTACCTCATGTATCTACACTATATTAATAACGCTGCTCTGAAATTGTCAAAACGTTTCGAACGTTAAAATCATGCATGCAATCAAACTCGCCCACTTTCTGAATTTAGTGTTACTAAAACTATATATCAATCATCTTATTGACATTTTTTGTATCATTGAGGACATACCTAGATGCATTCATATACAGACTGAGTGGACGACAGCTCTCGCCCTGATCACCAAATCATCTGAGCTGAGGGTGAGAAGGGAGAAATTAACTAAAACTGGGTTTGGCAGCAGCAGTATTTTTTTATATATATTCCCGTTCACCTAACAAACTAGTAGCCACAGAACACAACCACCGGAAAACAAAAAAAAGTATCAAACTCTTCTTCTATTCAGCTATCCACTGGGAACAACGAGAGGAATACAATTTTGTTTCTCTCTCTTGGGTTTTGTCAGATCCAGGAATCTGATAATAAATTCGTTTTTCGATATGTTTAACTCTGTACGTGTTTACTTTTCCGCGTGGAACAAACCAAGCTTGAACACTGGTCTCTCGACGTTTTTTTTTCCTCTTTTTTAGCAGCTGGTGGTGGTGATAGTGCGGAGGAGGGAGGTGTAGCTGTAATCCACATTACAATATACAAAATATATACACAAAAAGTTAAGATAAAGCTAAGTATACATGTAGATATTACAATAAGATATTTACAGAGAGATCTACACTAATTACAAAATTGACCAAAGACTACAAAACTTGCGTCCGCTAATAGATAAATACGGAAAAAATAAGTTGAAGAAAATGTATGTACAACTGCAAAATAAAATTCTCTAAAGAGTCAAAGTGTGCTTTGGCAATATACATTTATATATATATACAAAAAATAAACTGTACGGATACGGATAGGCAGGAGTAGCATCATCAACTTTGTAGCAGTGAGCAGTTTAGCAGCAGACACTTTTGAGCGAGTAGTTTACAAAATTTCGTATAATACAAAGTAGTAGTAGTTGTATTATTATAAAAAATGCATTTTTCTGCTCCAGTGATAATAAGAACAGTAAGAGGCTCTTGTAAAACATGTATTTATACACAAAATTTGCTACGGAAAAAGGAGGGAGAAGAGTTCGCCAAATTAGATCAACGAAGGTGATACAGAACAACAAAATGATTTGTGTGTTCTCAGAGTTGACCGCTTCTATAGAGTCGGGGATTAAAAACTGTAAAAAAAATGTATGAAAAATGAAAACCTTTTGGGAATTGAATAGTCTAATTGAATGCATTAGACAAAAAAAGTTGGGACTTGGGATATCATTGTGAACCAAAAAAAAAGTTCGTTTTTTGCAGGCTGAACCCAACTAACTAATCCTTATTACAAATTCACAGTCTGCTGAGCCCCCCACTCACTCGCCTTGCGAGATAAACAGATATCAACTTTGATTTTTCTTTAGAAAATGCTTTAATATCTAGGTATTTATGTTTATAATATGAAGTATTATATATTTTCGTGGAGTTCAGTTCACTACCACATTTCCTTTGCCACTGGCCCTTTTTAATGTAATAGTAATAAAGACAAGAAACAAATATGCAATAATGTTTCAGCTTTGTAACCCCCTCTTAATAGCATTCCGACCGAACCGCCCTCCGCATTACACGCTCAGATTACAATTTCCTAGAAAAGCGAAGGAAATAACAATGATTCTGAAACAGTGTCTCTCTCAATGAAATGAAAGCTTATGCTACTACAAAGTGGCCATAACAAAGGAAGAAACGTCTTACATGCGTGGCCGAAAACTGATTAAATATTAAGTATAATTAAGAACCCACCAGGGTGGCTTTTCCCTCTTTTTCCCTCCTAATTCATAATAATATGAACGATTCAAAATGAGTGATTGAACTTCACCTTCCTCTTTCCCTGCCTATTATGAATTTTATTATTATGTATCCTCTATTTCCTTCAGCCTGGCCTACCAGTATTTTCCACACTTATGATTCCGGTTCCGCCAACAACCAAAGGATGAAAACAAAAATCCAGGCTACTCTACCATGACGGAAGAATCCACACACACTCTCCAAACTCCAATCCATGACATAAGATATTTCATCGGGCACAGGTGGAAATGAAATATTGTAATGAAAACAGCCTCGCTCATTATACCTATTAGCCCGTTACATTTGTATAGCCTCAAAGTGAGGATGATGATGGGATTTTAGCCTACCACTTAATAAATCCAAACAAAAGCGTATTTTGTATCACTCTGCCTTTGGGTGATCATAAACTAAATGGGATTTTTCTTTTCTTTTTCGGAAAGGTTTCTTTTCTCCCTTCAAAAATTGATCATTTACTTGGCGAAATTATAAAAACATTTAGCCAAACCAAACCTCTATCCTTGTTTGAAACGTGAGCAGTTGTTTTTTCCTTTTAGCAAACAGGTAGAGCAAATAATATGAACCCGGTTTTAAAGGGAAAAAACCGCGCATTTATGTAAGTGCATACATGTGTTTATTATTGGATTTAGTTCAGTTTCCGTCAATCCACATATATATAAAATCCTTCCTGTGCAGGATCCGCTTATAAAGAGCGCTTTACTAATTCTGCCTTGGAGCATATAATGCTACAGGTTTTTAGATTTTATTGCGGACCCTAATAATAAACATGTTTTTTCTAATGCCCCTTTTCTACATGCGTGCAGACTGCAGAGAGTTACACATTTACTTTTTTTAAAAAAAGTTTTTTTATATGGTCCTGTCCCTATAGCCATGGCTCTGGTATGGGTTTCACCACCTGAAAAACCTCTCTCCACTTCCCAGTCGGGATTTTTTTGTAGTTGTTGAAGGAAATTCGAAATGACGGAACTGGTCGAGGTGACACCAGCAGAAAACAAGAACAAATATCTGACTCACAGGGAGCACCTTCACCACCACCACCACGAGTTTAGATTAATTAGGCTGAATGAAAAGTGACATGATTTTACACATCTCTCATTAATTTTCCAACCTCAAGGGAAGCCTTCAAGTTGAAATGCTTGTCAACAGAGAAAAGGTGCGGGAGGATGTGGGGAAGCATCTATAATTTTTTTATAAGTAGGGCAGAATAGAATAAGGAGCACCCAACACTGCATTTACAGCAGTCAAGTGCTTTGCACTTGGACGGGTTTTACAACTGGTGAAGCTTTATATATGCATATATCATACATAAATCACTAGAGAGGCATGCCACAACTGTGAATAACACAATATATATTAGCATCAACAATAGAGGGAATTTTTTCCTTAAAAAAAGATTTTTAATTGCTTTATTACTTTTCACGGGGCGGCCTTATCAATAAATCGTGGTGTGTTTAAGATGCTCCCATTATTTTCATACTTTTTCCCTGTCGTTACAAACATCATGGAAATTTATATCTTTCCTTTACCCACCACACCACCCTACCACCCTCCTGTCTGCATACTAATAGCTGCTGCCATTTTGCATTTTTTAATTTGGAAATATACATCATGCAAAATAGGAAATAAGTGGATTTTAAGATGCCATTAATCAGAAAATTCTTTTGTACCAAAAGTATGTAGCTACTATTGCGTTGTATTTACGAAAGGCTTGCATTTTTTATGACAGTTTATTTGCAAATGAAAAGCACTCCACTACTGCCTCGTTGCTCACTGCTACTACAGCATATCTAAATTAATGATTTTTCATCGGACTCATTAAGCTTAAGTAAAGATGCTACACATTTTTAAGAAAGAGAACGAGAAAAAAAATAGAGGATTTTTATGATATATATTTTTCATACTGACCAAACTCGGCTAAATTTGGGGCTAATGTTGAACACAACCTCTCTGGAGTTCACGATCACTTTATGGGCGGGGTGGTGAAGAAAAGTGAAGCAGAACAAGGTGTGGGGCTCCCTTGGAAGGAAAAACTGTGAAGTATTATATTTTTTTTATACGTATAAAGTGCAGCCACTTTACTTTGCTCTCCTGAAGACTTATGTTTTTTTCTCTCGTCTCCGTCAGCCCGCTTTTTCTATTGAATTGAATTGCAGTTATAAACAGGGAAATAACCACAAGAGCGACGCACGATGAGGGAGAGACGATTACGATCCGATTCGCCACAGGTTTTTATGACTTTTTATTGTAGCTTCCGAACTTGGCGAGTGCATCGAAGGTTGAGAGCTATAGCTTCTAGGCTGAAGCTAATGATGGGACTGCTGCTGCGGTGCGCACGGAAATAAAATATTTCTGCAGAGTTCCTTCAAACCATAAAGGTTACATTTCAGCCGTACTTCTCGCATAATAGCAGAAAACCGTAGCCAAAAACCGTCTGTCCACTTTTTCACATGTGATATATAAATACTGTTATTATTATTATTATTACAATTATCACTCCTTGTTTAAAAATACATTTGAATTAGTCACCCCGTTCGTTTATTATTATTATTAGAGTGTACCTATTTATTAAGATTCACTTTTTTCAGGTTGGGCTCTAAAATTGTCTCACTTTTCGGATTAATTGGGGCTGTTGTAATTGAAGGGTGAAGTGTGCGGCGGGATGATCGATGGTGTACTACTCTTATTATTGAGTAATCTTGACCGTGTGATGGGCTCGTAATTCAATTGCAAATGTGTGCAAAGAGATACAGCAACAAGGATGATTACACCCACTGCTGCATTCCAGGTTATTAGAGAAAAGGAGGATGGATGAATAGGGTAGTTACGTTTTAATTACACCCTTATGGTAGGCGAGAAAGAGACGAAATGAGAATTTAATAACTACACACTCTAAAATGCACACTTTATTGGGCTGCACACTGTATTTATTAACGATGTGTACAAATACTAAATGCACACTTCTTCCCGTCAACCCGTGAATTAAACTTTTCTCAAGTTTTTGAAGCAGATATAGATAGATAGGGCAAAGAGACCACGGTCGAACTCAACCTACTAAAGTCTCAAATCCAAAAAAAAAATTGTTCAGCAGCACATGTACATGGAGTAATCTCATATATGCTGTAGGTTTAGTGCACACGGGGCGAAACGGAATCCACAATGGGATACACTTTGTTGTTCCTTGTTTTCGCCTTTTGACAATGCATTTTTATTCCCCGTGCGTTTATATCAACTCGAGCTCTCCTTGTTTCTCGGGGTGGTGCAGATGTTTTGTCTAATTGGCAATTTTCCGTGTTGGTTTAAATCTTGAAAAGTGCACATATAAAATTGTTTATTGGTGATATAGGAGAGAAAAAAGTGTGGACTGTAAATGTTCAGTTTATAAGGTTTTATCGTTTTATAGCGTAGTAAGCTGTGAATATCAACGCGGAGGGATAAGGTTCTCGGCTGGTGTCCAAAAATCACTCGTGATAATAAATTATTACTTTAGAGGGAATTAGATGGGACTAATATTACCAGCACTTAAAAGAACATGCGAAGACACACCGTTTTGCAAAAACTGGTGCAAGCTTCTTCTTTTTTAAAACTCTGTTTAAAAATGTTTTTGGATTCCCCTAATTTACTCAGTTGCAGTAGGTTCGAAATTGGAATGAGTTATTGATAATTGGCAATTAAATATTTATCTCAGTATTCCCACGTGCACCACCACCCGTCTGCTCTTCCACTGTTTTCCTTATTAATAGGTTCCAGATTTGGTTATAAAAGGATTAGCCAGATGATGTATGAATGTTGATGGGTGAAAAAATTGTAAATAATAATAGGATGACGGGCCGGGAATGGTGAGAAAAGGCAACCCAACAGCAACCTCAACACTTTTACACAGACAGCGACTGTTCACTTTTTAATACACACCGTACACCGGGGCCATCACCACACACGCATTTTCTTAAAACTGACAGTTGGACCTCCCTTCGAGGTAAGACAGTTTTCTCATTGAGTGACCACACTTCTCTCTCTCTCTCTCTTCTGCCTTCGCCCTTTCTCTTCACCTTTTTTTCTGACACACTCAGTTTGGGATGCTGATTTTCAGGCGAAAAGAAAAAAAGAACAACAAAAACAAAACAATGTATATGTGATCAGCAGAGATGAGAGATGCGCACTTTTTCTGTTCTCCACTTTTTTTTTCCTTTTCTCTCTCTCCCTCTCGTGTTACCTCATAGGGAGGTTATTTCTTTTTGATCACTTGACTAATTTATGTTCTGTCCCAAACGGAATTCAGGTCAGTGCCTCTCTGCTTGCTGCTGCCCAGTCTCAAGTTTGCCAATATGAATCACCACGACGAGTCGAGTTGCTCAAGAATGGAACAATGTGTGTGTGTTTTTTTTTGAAGGAGGAAGGTTGTCGCCAGTTCCATGAATTCCGTTGCGAAAAATATCGGCTTTTGAGCTGTTTCCAAAAAATTGGAATCTTTTTAGGAATACAAGGTTTCAGTGAAATTCGCTCGCTTTTGAAATTTTGCCGAACAATTACATTGTCTCAGCCTCGCTCAACTTTTTTTCTTCTTTTTCAGAGCCAATGTGTTCTGTTCTTTTCATGGTATTTTTGTTCGTATTCGGTCGTACCTTGTAAACAGGAGATGCCTTAAGCTTTCTTGTGTACGTGTGAACGTACATACGGATACTGATTTTTTCTTTTCATGGTATTTTTGTTCGTATTCGGTCGTACCTTGTAAACAGGAGATGCCTTAAGCTTTCTTGTGTACGTGTGAACGTACATACGGATACTGATACAAAGTTGAGTTGTGAAGACGATCTGGGTTGAAGTTGAAGTTGAGTGAAGTGTGAGTGAGTGAGCAAGCAAGCTAGCTACTGAGAGCTTACCATTTTACCACACACCACCAACCTTAACTTTACAATACAACACACAGAGCTACTAGAGTCAGTCAGAGTCACACAGGCAGAAACTCTGTGAGTTTCCTTGTTTGCTTTGAGCTCTTCTCCTCTGCTCAAAAAGTCTTTTGCTTTGCCTTGCCTGTTCTTTCAGTTGAAGTCAGACGAAGGCAGAACAGAAAACCAAGAATTCTCTCAAAGTTGAAAAGACTAGTCAGAACAGAAGAATACAGAAGGCTATGGTCACACAACAGACTTTTTCTGCTACAATGTTGGATTGACTGAACGAACACCCTTCCTTCTCCTGCTCCTTATAACAACAGAGAGCAACTGTTTGATTGACACTGCTTGCTTTACTGTTTCACACACACACGGAGCCTAGCTCTCGAGCTTCTACATACACGTCTAAACGTCTACGCAGTTTTTATTTCAGTGGGTATATTCATATGATGGATGATATTATTATATGAGTTGTGGGTGCAACTGGGCAATGTTGGATGATGATGGAATGAAGAGCGACAGGAGGAATACCCAAAGTGTGAAGATAATGTCTAAAAATATTAAATGAGAAAATATGCTATTAGGTAATTTCGACTGCATTTCAACTCCATCCATTATACCGTTCTACCTAGCGTACTGAGTCAATAACTGGATTCCATCCGATTTCGGAATGGCAGTAAGAATCATATTTATTGCAACATTGAAATTTTAAAACTAACGCCACAGACATTATTACAAAGGTCAACTTATTCAGAATACGTACTAGATTTGTAATTTTTGTCGACTCGTGGACAAAATATGTCTCACTCAACTAGCAAATAACTCGAGCTCGCAAAATCATATTTGACAAGGGCTTTTTTTCTCGTGTAACATCAACACTCATCCACAGCTGTTCCGTCATTGCCCATATTGTTCCTCCTGTATCAAACTCTTTGCCAACCACAAGTATCAGTTTCGGTATGAATTTTCCACGAATTCCTCCTAATTGCATTATGACTCAATCAGTAGAAACATTTATCCTCGAATTATTGTTTTTTTCTGCTATTATGCTTTCACTTAATCACAAAATATGGATCACTCGATTAAAAAATCATGAAAAATCACTTGCATTCCATGTTACATGTAAATACAATACGGAACTACCGAAATACAAACAAAAGAATACGTCTTGTTTGCAATTTTTTTTAGTATTATTATGCCACTTTCAGTTTCAGCACGTAACCACCACACTACAATACCACCACCACTGCCACCACCGCCACATTCCCCATCATTGGCGTATTCAATTGGAACCCCCTTAAAATCAAAAGTTTACAACTGAAATGTCATAAAAAAAGGTGCAAACCTTGCATATTTCTTTTTTTTCTCTCTCTCTCTCTACAAGTTGCAAACCGAACTGCATCCAAATGGCTCCCATATATACCCCCATCTCCACCACTTGAGCCATTAACCAACAAAGTCAATAGACTCTCTCATTCATAAAAGAAACAAACGAGTTTTTAAACGGTTCACTAGAGAAAACACTTTTTTTTGCATTGTACCAATATCATCCAAAAGTCAAACACGCCTAGCTTAATATACGGGGGAACAACATGCCTGTAAAAAAAGCCCCCCTAAAATCCGTCCTCACAGGAGCCACCATTTGGAAACTACGGAAATGTTCTCCTCGCATCGTCGTGGTATATTGCTCAAGACAAAAAAAGCACTTCTCAATTGACTACTCAATAAAAAAAACTCAAACTCAAATGGTTCTCTCCTTTTTTTGCATACAGTTTTGTGCATTAGGGTTATTTAAAACACATCAGTTTCAACTGCCTGTAGTATCAGAAACGCCAGCAAGCAACCCAGTGTTTTTATGAGTTCAAACTGCCATCCTGATTTTTCTAACCGTCCAACAACAAAAAATGAGTGTGTTATACCCAAGTCGCAGTCGTCATGATTTTGAAGGTGGTGGTGCGGTGGTGACTCAGAGTCAGTGATAAATAAAAAATAGTGTGTGTGTGTGTGTACCTTACGCACTTGTAAACTATATATTCAACTCGGAGGAATTTTCTCTAAAAAAATCATTATTTCCCATTTGAGTAGAAAAAAGGGTTGTCAACTTTATCAGTGAACAAGGCGCGCGGGTCAGTCCTTTTCTGGTGCTCAAGCAACCTGGCTCCTGCATCATGCAACTCTGTTTACTCGCATTGGGTTATTATTTGGTTGGGTTTAATAAAAATAGGGAAAACCAAAGAAGAAAATGACCTGTAATACATATATATTGTTCTCTGGGTCGAGTGCAATACCAAAGGTTTTATGACAGTAATAGAGATGAAGTAAACGGGATTTTTTGTCACATTTCAAAGGTCGTCAAATGATCCAATGGGTTGTTAGTGTGTAGGCGACCCTTCAATACGTCGTCCTTTCAATAGCGTATATATATTTTTTTTGCATTCTTGTGCATATATCATAAGGGTGGTGCTGGTGCTGGTGGTAGGTTTGGCGAGCTCATTTTCACTACATTCTATAACTTTTTTTCCCCCAAATGGGTGTACCTAACTAAACGGAGGACTTTATGGGGATACAAATTGTAGACATGAGTTATAAAAATTGTACTCGGCCATAATTTCCTCACACACACGATTATTCGCACTGAGCTGGATTGCATTGCTGCTGCTGCTGATGATGATGATGTGGTAAAGATTAACATTTGAGAATTGTGTGAGAGGGGCAACGTTAAACACTATGTAATTACCTCATTCCAGAGTAATTTATAAGGTTTTCTCGTAGCGCCACACTGCGTTTAATTGGCTCTCAATATTTTATCGTTTGAATTAAGGGTTGACTAAAAAAAAGTTTGAAAATATGATGAAGGTTCGGTGGGCGGACTCCTTCCGTGTGCAAACGTGCAAATGTTGAAAAATGAGAAAACTCCATAAGATACTTTAAATTGGTCAATACTCGACTCAATCCTTCCACCAAGTCAATATTGTCACAATTTATTATCTGCCAAAACGGTATAAAACAGTCCGGTTTACTTAGCTAACAGCTCCCGAGCGAGGTTGGCCAGCGGAAGAAGGTATTTTAATAACAATTGAATAATGATGATAAACAAGTGAATGCAGCCAAGGTGTTTTTGCCTCTCTCAAGTGCAGTCCAACAAAGCTCCTTTGTCATTTCAGATGTATGGCGAGGATGGCATAAGTGACCTAGGACGAAATCCTACAAATTTTTTATAGAATCGACTGAATTATCAATGGACAAAAGGATATTATTCGTTGTCATATTTTATTAAAAGAACACACTCCAGCCCAGCCAGAGAGTATGCGATGCACCCAAAAGTTTTCTTGCAAGACAGCAGCTCGAAATGCCAAGACAGCTTGAACCCAGGGTTGAAAGTGGGAATTGCTGTAGGGAAGCGTATATGACGTTATTACGTGGCTTTAGGCACGGAAACGAGAAAGTGGAGAGCCACACTTGGTGACATCTGTCCAACCGTTTTTGACATATTATTTGCCTTTTCTTTCTTTCTAACAACTCCAGTACCTACTGCTGCTGCTGCTGCTATTCTGGACCATGCATTCTAATATTGGAGTAGAGTCGGGAAACCAAGAATGGCAACTGACTACACAGGATTTGCATTAAAAATCCATATAATGTTTCAAATTTTTGTTTCCGGTCCGTCTCCCAAAATATTTTAGACCTCCTTCCATTGCAATTTTTTAAAAGAAACTGACGTAGATATATAGGTATACTCACTTCTAAAACGGAATACAAAAAGTTACAAAAGTAAATAAACACGAGAGGATCTATCTCTAATGAGCATCTTTTACGTAAATCAAACTTGCTCACTCTGGGATCTAATCCGATTGTAATTTTTTCAAAGTTCAATGAAAACCTTTTAGTTGGATTCTCATAAAGAGCAGGGCTAATGATTATCTTATTTTCTCCCAATTTCTTCAAATTACACGCTGCCCAAACCAGCTCTTTTTCCTCAATAGTAAATATGTACCTATGCAATACGCAATGCATTCAGATGGGCTTCTTTTTAAACATTTTACTATTCCTGATTCCTGATAGAAAAGTACCTTTTTATAATAGAAGCTCGACTCCACTCCCTCCCTGTGCGTAATAGCAACAACAACAACGGGTCGAGGTAATGATCCATTCTAATTACAAGCTAACCTATCATAATTTTCATCCATTAATTTTATACACAAACAAAACACTAGAAAAATCAGTTGAACTGTGTACTTTTGAGAATACGCATAAACAGGAGGAGAGTTAGTGAGTGGAGTGCCGCCGCAAGCAGTAGGCAAGTCAACCTTGCCGGGAGGAAGTGGGAGGGTATTCGTTTAAAATATTCACAAGAAATTCCCTTTTTTCCCCTATTAGGCCACTTCACATTGTTATTTCTAATAAATATTGTATTCCTAAAGGATTTCGTGTTTGAGAGGCAGCATTGCAATTTTCACAGCTGCAGCAGTCTGCAGTAAACTATAGATACATCCATTTTTTTGTGAGCACAATACAATAATAATAGATACATAACATATAACGTAGTATTATAATAGACGTGTTTTTTTCTTATCACAATCCTATTTCCCCTGTCTTGCTCCTTTATTACTGTTATTATATATTGTAGATCAAGTTTTCTACCGGGTCATTATCACATCACATCGGTACTCACCACCACTCGCACACTCGCAGCATTTTTGCTCTTCAATTAGACTTTTGTACAAGAACCTTTTGCACACGTGCAGCGTGGAGCGCATCTCATATCGGCTGCCATATACCAAAAAAATATACGTATGTATGAGTGGGGTCCATACGTATCCGAGCCGTTTTCAGGTAATGAACTGGACTCTTTGTATCATTTAAGAATCAAGAATCGGACGATGTAAAAACGAATAAAAACTCAGGTAATAAGTGATCGTATTACTACCACTACTACTGCACTGCACTCAACGTATACTTTGTTCTAAATCTAAAATAATGTAATACATTTATCTCGTATTGCACAAGTTAGCTAAATCCAACATTAGCTAGCTCCAACCCCAACAGTATAATAATAATGTAATCACAATTAATGTTTTGATGAGTAACGTAAATAAATGAAGAGATTAGGATCTTCAAAGTACCTCCTCTAAAACCCGTACCGCAAGATTATTAATAATTGAGGGCTTCATTCACATCATTTCCACATTATACGTTTTAAGCTAAAATAAAGTTAGCAATTTTGAAGATAATCGGAGGAGCTACATGGTTTAGAGCTGAAGGCTAGTCAACCAACCTATTTACTATTTTGCCTCCAAATTCAACTTTTCACTACTACCGGATTTAATTTTCCTATGGAACGTGACTTCCATTGCCAAGAAGCTCCGCTTGGCAATCCGCAAATTATAAATGTGTGTGTGGGGTGTGGGGAAGGATCATCATCATCTTATTCTTCTTTGTAGATAATATTTTTAATCGTTTATTGCCCTTTCCTTTCCTAAAAAACGGGGATTGTGGCTGTGATAATTTTTGAAGGTGATATTATAACTTTTTTGGGATAGCGTGATATATAAGTTGGTAACAACCACCTGGTAAATGGTCCAATTAAGGCTCAAATCATAAGGCTATTACCTATACGAGTTCATTCCAACTCCAGATTTTTTTTTTGTGAAGAGGGAGGTGTATCACATTAGCAGAAAGATTATATATATTTCTTGGAGGTGATACTTGCAATTACATTTTTTTTCGTATTTTAGGTCACCTTTTCTTCATATTGTTCGGGCTTATTGCTGTTTCTTTTAAATTGGCAAAATGTTTTAATGCCCTTTTTTATGACGGGGTGTGATATCAATCACATATTTTTTGAGAGAGAGAGATTATATTCGCAATACTTTTCTTTTAATGACAAGTTCTTTAATCATTTTTCGTGCTCATTTTAAAATTTTCTCGCTTATTTTCCCACTTTTTAATACAAGGTTCGCAGCATGAGTGCCAAAAAATTGTGTTGATTTATGGCGGCTTCATAATATACGTCAGCTAGAGAAGTGGAGGATATTAGCTATTTTTTTCTTTGATTTTTTTGTTTATTTCTCGTAAGAAAGGGACGGGGTGTGCGTGTAAGGATGCACAAATTGCTCATTATGGAGGTATGATGGAGGTTTACTGATTTGATCACAGCCAAAAAATGCCTTCACTTATCATCACACTTAATCATGGTGTTAATAGTAAAACAATATAGATGAACTACGTGAGAGGTTATTAAACGGAGAGAATTTAAAGAAAACTAGACTGGTATGACCGTACGTATATACACACACAGCCACCACACCACTTGAAAAAGTGTTGAAGTGTTTCTTTGGGCAAACAAAGTCATAACGGAAGTTGTGGGTGGGACAACGACGGCTTTATGATGTACGTCTTTATCAGCACAACTGACTCACTTGAGCATTTTTGCACTCCAGAGAGTAGTGCTTCATATCTCTTAGATTTGGTGGGGATAAGCTAACAGTCGAGGTTAACACAGGTCGAATCAAAAATATATATTTATATACGGTGGTTGAGGTCAATATCGGAAATGAAAGGGGAAAAAATAAAACTTTTGTAATTTTGCTCTCACGGTGAGTATATATTGAGTACTGAGCGAAGAGAAGACACATGCTCGACCCCAGTGTGCTGGTACTCGAGTCGATCCTCTTGTGAAAAGTGAAGAAGCGAAAATATCGCCCTGAGCTGCAGAGAAGCTGTCTACCGCCGGAGGGGGATTAATTTCTGATTAGCTATGATGATTAAATATGATTTACAAGAGTTAATTTCCAGTCTAGTGACCTTTAATAGAATCTTATCAAGCCCTTTTCTCCTACTGCCATCATCACAACACAACCGCGATGTAATGACAGCATGGAATAAGAGAAAAAATGAAAGGGGGTACGGGTGGCAAATCTAAATAGTATAGATTATAGCATTTTTGTATTGGCTACCACGCTACGCAGCACACGTATCCAACTATCCGACCTCCCTACCTTCATTCATTTGTGTACGCGAAGAGAAAAAAAAAGTTGTAATTAGTTACAGGACCTGTTCACCCTATACCACCACCACCATCACCTCATTATGCAAGGTGTTCTAGGAAAAAACAAAACATGCAAGTTGGTGGCTCTGTGTAGGACTGCACTGCATCAGTTGCCCCAATGAATATGTGCAAACAGGAGCGTTTTGCATTTTGCATTTTTTTTACAAAATGAATATTTACTGGGTAATGAAATCACAGAAATCTGATTTTAAATTTGACTGATTAAATGCAATTATGGTAGGCAGGTGTAATTAACTCTGGGGAAAGGTAACCTACTTGGGATGCTGCTGCTGCTGTGCCGTGCTAAACTCATTTGTGAGTAGAGCATTAATAAACGGCAATGCAGAACCGGAAGGTGGATGAGCATATGAGTAATTTAAGTTAGGGGCGACTTTCTGCATTTTTTATGCAAAAGGAAATAGGCGCTTTGGCTTTACTAGTAGGTTTTATTTGTAATGCACTATTTATTCAAACCAATGTCCTCGATTAGTCGTGAATTTGAGTAAATTGTGGTGAGCGCGTTGGTAAATGAAGGAAATGGTTAAGTATACTCGGAGGGGTAGTACGCTATATTATTGTGTATCAGTTCCACAATTATCATTTACCGTATTTGCAGTAACTGGGCGAGCCGTTGAGTAAACAGCGATTTCCCTGATCTGATACTGAACTCTATTATTATAAACGTTTTCGATGCGATGGATCTCTGAACAAGAACTATAGAGTTGCTTGTTGCTGTGTAATGAGCTTTCATCCATGTCACACACTGTGTATCATAATTTTCCTTGTGTACCCTTAAAAATCTTGTAATAGGTATGCTGCTCTAGAGTTATGCAGGATCAGGCATTTTCTTGATGAATGTTTTTTATATTCGACTTTCTAATAAAATGGAAAGCAGGTCTAGTCTCTACGTATTTCATATTTGCATTGTAAATTTTTCATTCAATCGAATTAAGTGAGATGTGAGAAATGAGAAGAAACAGGGTTTAAAATACAAAAAAATATTATATTGCAAAAAATTATCATAAAAATATTCTACCGCGGAATGATGCTTGCAAACAATGTACCAGAGATCAATACGGGCTCACAGAAAGTATTATATATAATCCAAAGGCATTTTTAATATCACAAGAAAGCATTATTACCACCACCAATACAGAATACACACAGTGCTGCAGTGGATGATTCACCCTTGTGCGTTAGGCACAAGAGAATTTTCCTACTTTACGCTTGACACCCACTGCGTGCCATCTTAGCTACGAGGGAGCAACCAAAACCAAGTTGGGAAGCAGCAGAGAGATCCAGCCCTCACTGTGCAAACACAGAGGGTTGTACTACCCCCAACAGAAAGGAAAATGCTTGGTCTTGTTGTTGTGTGTTCTATGCATACGTATATTATGCATTCCTCGTTTCACCACAAGGTTTTCATGTCATGAAAACGAGCACACTAGTACGTACACTAGGTTTGTTACTTGTTGTGAGTTGTGGTGGCCAATAGTTTAGTTTGAAATAGGAAATAAATTACATTTAATTTGCGATGAGTGTGGAGCTGCTAGTTTTGTAGCAATAATTATAATGAACTACAGTTGAATAAAAATACAAGGCAAACACGATTGAATAAAATTTGTAAACTGAGACAAGGCGTGAATTATAAATGAGGCTCCCGTGTGCATGTGAATGGCCAAGACGGTGATAAAAATATTATACATAACACGTAAAGCTACTTTAATATACAGATTGATCTGCTCAACAGTATTATAAGTTTAGTGCTACATGGATTGAAATGACATAATAATTGATATCGATTCATCAATGATATCACATAGGATAAAGTAACCCTAGTATATTATATACATACATATTGCGCTATATATCAACTGGGATATAGTAAGCGTACGTATAATGTCGCAGCCATGATACAAAAATGGACCCCTAGCCCTGGTACATCTTTAAAGCATAGTATGCATAGGCACAACCAGCCAGAGGGTTGGCTATCATGGCTCTGGAATGTCGCTCAGATAAAATGACTCTTTGTACATTCCTTCCATCGTGTCATCATTCAAACTCGCATCCAACCATTCCCCAATGCCACGACTATGTCCAACCCTAATCAATAATGGAGAGAGAGAGGGAGAACGAGCAAGTCCTTTTGTACACTACTGTGAGGAAGGAAGGTAAGATCAACCCTCGATTTCCCATAAAGACATGTGCAACCAACCAACCCCTCGTCCCCTTCCAAGGCGAATGAAACTGTCACGCATGCTGTTCATTGTAATTTTCCCTTCGCCATAATGATGCGGTGGGGAGATCCTTTAATTCCGTGCCATGAATAATGCACAGTTCTCAGAATGCTACAATCTTTTGACTTTGTTGTTTTGTTACTCTAGAATATGTTTCATCCCTCTCAACTTTCCTCAGTTTCCTCAGTGTATAATCATTTTAATCGCATATATAGTACTACGGATCCAGTATTTTTTCTTATTGCATCTTACCCTCTTGCTCATTTTTTTAAGAGTTCACATTACCCAGGCGCCTACACCCTCCGCATTGTAATTACACAAGTCCAGGATGAACTAACCAACTTTTTTTCTCGAAACATTGAATTTCATTGCCGAATGTGTGCAATGCATTCATAATGACGGGGGAAAATAATACCTTATTTATGTATACAACTTCTTGGGATTTCGTAAACAGTCAAGTGTGCACATTTTGCTTTTGGCATTGTACACGTTGAGTTGCAAAATGGGGGACCATTCATATAGACCAAGACACAATATCCACTTCATGTTACAAACATATGTAGTACATGTATAGGTAGTTATATTTCTCTGACAGAGTGTACAAGTGTGGAGAATGTGTTGGTGGATTGGTAAAAAAATATTCCACAAAAAACAAGGGAAATGTGAAGGATTGGAAAATTGTTGCTGAATCATAAAAAGCAAAATTGTATGTTTCTTCTCCGCCCCAGTGTGGGGCGAGCAAGCCTAAATATTGCAAGTTTTTCGTGAGTCATATAATGCTTGTAGTGTAGTATAACATGTACTACCAGACCACTCTGCATACATATTTCATTATTCACCAAAATTTTCAGGTATATATCAAGTACAACCTTTTTTGCCAACGTTAACGTTTGTAGCCCAGTTGAGACATTAATCATTGTAAAGGAACGAAAATGAAACACAACTAAGGCTGGACGTGGCCGTGGAGAGGAAAAGGATTAAATTGGAAATACCATTTTGGAAAGAAAGAAAAAAAAATCTCATTCAGCCCGTCCCACTTGTCAGACTGCCCACCACACAGCGAATCCTCGATAGAGGCTTTTCGTCGAGGGAATATCCATGATGAGGATCGTAATCAATCATGTCCCATCCCCGTCGAAATTGCAATGAGGATGCAACCTATGAAACTCCATTATTTTTGTTCCATGCGAAAAAAATCCATTCTTCGCTGAGACAGATGTGGGTGTAGAGTTTTTCTTACAAGTCTTACAATTTACCAAAAACATTCATGCACGACTCCTAACATAATTTATCATCGATGTAAGCTTTCCAAGGATAACTTTTTTGCATCCACCCCGAACGACCGCACTCAAGGGAAAATCATTTCAGATTGTAAATGCAGTCGCACGTTTTTTTCTTTTTCCAAATAGCTAAGCTCTGATGAGAATGACGACAACACTCATCTGTCCTTGCCTTGCCCACCACTGTCTTGGCACCACTAAAAACTATATTGTAGTACCATGAATGCCAGCGTATAATAATGCAACCTTAATGAGAACAAAAAACCCTGTAAACTGCTCACTTTGGTAATTTTTACTACCGACAAGTGATTATATACATACTAAATTGTAGTACCATGAATGCCAGCGTATAATAATGCAACCTTAATGAGAACAAAAAACCCTGTAAACTGCTCACTTTGGTAATTTTTACTACCGACAAGTGATTATATACATCAATGTGGAGAGTCCTTTTGCCAATGAATACATGAACCTCTTTCATAGTTCATCCTTCAGCTTGAGTTTTAAGTTTTAACTCTCGTTTTAACGTCATCTGACATTCAATCATACACGGAATGAACCTGTGACACAAGTAGATTTATAAAATAAATATTTGCAGGTTTCAACAAGGACAAAAAAAGAGAAATTAGAAAAATTACAAATCCATATTCATTCATCCCAACACGCATGCCATATCGAATGCAAAAGAAGATTTTTTAATATCACTCTTGTCATTACAAAATTAGTGTTCAGGTGAGTCGAAAGAGTGTGGGAGGCGGATTATTATTACAAGGCTAAAATTGAATTTCCAATTGGTATTAATAACTGGGTGATGGCAAAACCGCAAAGAGATGTATGGCTTTAAATGAAGATGACTATCCCTAAATAAATTTGCGGTTGATGCAATTCAACTTTAACAATTTCAAATGTGGACATAAGGGCAAATGAGATATTTTTTCGTTATCAGAGAATTCATTTAAAAGTTTAATTTTCTATGCACTCCCTCCGTTAAAAAATCATGCTGTACATCATGCATGCTAGGAATATGGAGTGGATATTACAGTGACAACTTGAAGTATTTACGACTGCGCGAAGCAAAGCAATCCTTAAAAGTTTGTGCCAAGCCTTGCACACAAAACCAAGGGTTTCGCAATTGTGCACAGTCAGTACACTAAAAAGACCTTTCACTGACACGCTGTGAGTTATGATTTGTCTTGATGAACTACACACCACCACCACCATACCGTAATAACGTGTAAAAAAATCGACGTGGGATGAATATACTTTTTTTTATCCTATTGTGTCACCCATTCGAAATGTCACGATTGCATGTACAACCAACCACTTTAAAAAATCATGAAAGCAGAGAACCAGCTATTCGGTTGACACATGATCTAAAACTTGGCTCATATATATATATATGGAAATACAGTTTTCGCAAGATTTTTTAGGGGTAGCGGATAACTGATCTAGTTTTAAAGATTGCAACACACAACAACACTTTCATTCAAGCATATTGTGTGGTATAATACTCCAACTTTGCATTTTCAAACTCGTACGATGATCATATTCCTAAGTACAGCATATTATTTCTAAATTTCTTATTTCCCTGAATCTTTTTGTCCTACACGAACATTTTGCCTAACGGTTTAGCCCAAGTACAAATTAACAGACTGGTGTAGACCAAAAAAACTCCAAATAGGAAACACAAATAACGAAAACAACAACAATCATATAATATATAATGTTAATACTCATGCTGTATTTTTTTCCTCGCGGCAGGAAGCATGAATAGTGGTAAAAATTGACCTTCAAAATTTATTGCTCACAATTAAAATGCTCTTGTGCTTGTGCTTGTTATTCTACCAACTTTAGTCATTCCAGAGAAAATCAATGCAATGTCACACGCGTACACTTGGACTATGACGTCTTCAACAATTTAAGACAATTTTTTTACAAGCTGGCAATCTCACGATCGATCAGTTTTTGCTTGTGATTGTGATAATCATATGAGATGACTAACTGAAGCAATAAATTTTGATTGAGGTTCTTCAAGGTAAGACAACAAAGAGGATGGGGAGTTTGCACAGAAAATAGATTGGATTTTGATTACCTTGTTAAAGCCGATGCTGTTCAGGAGGAGTGTGTAAAAAAAGTGTACTTCACACTGTAACACAATTTTACATTAATTAATGAACAAGTCCTACAGGATTCTTTTGTTCCATTTCAAGTGGAAATAGCACCAAGTTTTTCTTATTTTACCGCCCTATCACACGCATCATGTGAAAGTATTATTTTTAAAACTTCTTTTTTTTAAAACTACTTTCTTCCACATTCACGCAGTCCTTGAAGGTAGTTCACAGGCTGGCTAAATTTTCTCCAATGTAAACACCTTTATTAGCTCATAATGTAGTTTGTCTGCTTGCGGTTCCCATTCACAATGTAATAGTACACCCTATTTAGACAACTAGAAAAATGACTCTGTTAATTAAACTTGATTGAAACTCACTTAGCACGAACGATTATACCTTGATGCGAATACCAATACGGTAAATATACTGGTTAAAAAACACTAAGACTTTGCACAAACATTGTTCAAAAGGGATAGTCATTTAACGCCTTTTTATTTTCCCTCGCCCAACTTACTTACTTTTACATTTCATTACGTATATAAAACCCACTTTTGCTCATTTTCTGTTATTGCACTTTAAAAACTCTTTATTGCCATTCATTATTGCAGGTTACCCTAGCCCTGCCGGTTTGTTTGCAATTTTTCCTCGTAAATTGAGAGAGACAGAGAAAAAATTGATATTGACTTGAGATTTATTGCCATTAAAAGGTGATTTGGAGGATATATCTTTACATAAAAAATATTTAATGATGGAAGTGATGATTTCAACTTAAAATTAATAATAGATTGTGCAATTCTTTGGTTTGAAGTTGGCGTATTATACAATACTACTTTCCTACATTCCTACTTCCAACAAATAAAAGTAATTATTTTTCCTCCAAAAATTCCCAATTTCAAGGGAAGGCTAACTAATTTACGTCGTTCACCCGAAGGAAATGAGTGAAAGGGCGAAAGGGAATTATTGATAGAATTGAATTTTTGTCTTTGGTTCCGAGGTGTTCTCCTCTCAGCTACCTGCCTTTTTCTCCAGTCTATATGCAAGTGAGAGGAAAATGTTTTGTGACTCTAGAAGCCTACGCTAAAAACGTCATACGACACAAGCAAACCCCAAAATCACCGTCATAGTTATAGACGCTCATGAGCATATCATGGGATGGATCGTAAAAAAGCCTTATACTTGTATGCATGTTGTGTGTGTGTGTGTGTGTGTGTGTGAGAGAGAGAATATCCCCAGAGTAAACTGATAAACAAGGGTATATTGGAGGGATATATGGGGATTATTTTTTTGCAGTGTGTGTATGGTTATGCGTTGCGTACATTTGGAGTTTGGAGTAGAAAGCGATAAGGATTAGAAGAGCCATTTCCCAGAATGCATATATATCGGCGCTGTATACGCAGAGAGTGCACTTATAAAATACCTTAAATAAAGGATTTGGCATTTGATTCGGAAAGCGTGAATGGGGAGCCAGAGAGACTGAGACGGAGCAAATAGAGAATGATCTCAAAGATGGGAATCGTGGGATTGGCCGTGTATATTTGAGAGTGAGCGAGAGAGCAAAAAGGAAAAAAAGGGATATTTTTTGCGAGGAGCGTGAGGGTTGATCAAGCTAAAAAAAGAGTAAAGTTAAACAGCAGATGCAACGAGATAGCGTATAAGCTCTGTGGGCATATATATTAGGGTTTTGGTTAATATTTGTTATATGGGATGATCAAAAGGAAAAGGAAGGCGGGTGGATTTTTTTTGCTCACACTGTGTATTTGACTAGTTTGTTGAGATATTGACTGTATAACCGGCGCTGGGATTTGGGGATAGTGTGAGATTATAATGGAATTTTTTGGGATGTGAGGAGATGGAGACTGATGTGAGTGAGGGTATGCAATCAGTGTCGAGTAGGGTATAGCCAAGCTGGCATGGAGTTTTTAATGGAAATTAATTCTGATGCGTGGCAGATGTTGAAAAAGGTTAGGAGCATGGAGGGAGGTTGGAGTTTATGCCAGGGAAAATAGTAGGTAGAGATAGACTCTGTCGCTGGGAATATTGTGGAAAGTAAGAAGTCGTTAACCTTTTATAAAATTGTCGTGAATAACATTATATAGTAGGTGAGTTCACTAATTTCAAGTGTTAAATTGTTTTATCGAGTTCTGGAAATTGATACAGAATATTATTCTCCAGGACTTTTAGCCATGATGAAGAGTGATTAGATGTTCTACGAAATTCAATGGATATTTTTTATCATAAAAACTACCTGATATCCGCCCTACCAGATCTCATTGTATAAAGAAACAATATCGTAGAAATGATTGTAGGCAGCCTAAAATACTTATGTAACAGCATTTAAGTAGGTTAAAATGAATCCCAAAAAATGTACTACTATTTTCCTGTAAAGCACGACACAGTCCTATTATGAAAGTGAAGAGTAAAACATAAAAACCGTTTGCATTTAAGAGTAGCACGTGAAATGCATAAAATTGTACAAATATACGAATACAACCTTAATAGACATTTTTGTCTTTTGTGCAACCTTACTTACCTCCTCCTCACTCCACACAGATCCCGCTCAGCCGCAACTTTTCAAGTGTTTCTAAATATTGTATTATTTTTATGAGTTTTCAAGGTGCGGATTATATTTTGTTGTTCGTGACTTACTCCACCGTGCCAGTGCCGTGGCGAAATTGTCTAATGTAAAGTGGAACTGCTGTGAAGTAATCTAGGTATATATAGTCACTCGAATTAGCCGTTTTAAAAAGTTTCACTATTTCACGTTTCCTCCAAATGTAGTCAAGCTGCTGCTAAAACGCTAACCTGCTTTTTAAACCTCAAAAATTCACACTGTTGTTGGGTTCCCACTTTACAGCTCAGTTTTTAAAAATTATCCCTTTTCCAAGACAGGGAAACATTGTGTATCACATTTCAGTTTAAGTGAGACTTGAGAACAAGAAAACAAGCATTTGCGTCTTGTTACGAGTTTGGAGGATGATTGGCTGAAAATATAGGAGTTGTATTAGGATAAATACTCATCTGACTGAACCTTAAGATGCCTCAAGCTTCAAACTAGTATACAGTATATTTAAGGGAACGACAATAGGAAACGGAAGGGAAGGAGGCTTAGGATCCCTTAACGGCCCTTTCCAATCATTCAGCCATATGGTCATCACGTCGTCGTTTAGCTTTCCACGCTAAGATTAATGCGTTTCAGCAAAATGCGTAATTTGCAATGCATGATCGTTCCCATCGGCAATGTAATACAATGTTGCAAAATCCGAAATACAAAGTAGAACAGGGAATATACTGAAGGAAAATACTTTTTCTTATAATGAACATCAGCAGGAGGTCATTCTGCCATTCAATAACCCATCCAAGTTTTGAAATATTTAAGCTCATTATCGATCATCCGTGATTTAAAAAAAATTCGCCAAGGCTTTCCTTTCATCAACACCTAGTCGTCCATAGATTGGGATTTTTTTTATAGAATGCTTGCACAGCGGAAAGTGAGTGTTATATAAAATGTTTCAAATTGAATGATTCGTATCGAATCTCTTTTTTAAATAATGGAACAGAATGGAGTCTCTGTGATTTTGTTTAAAAAATTCGCCAAGGCTTTCCTTTCATCAACACCTAGTCCTCCATAGATAGATTGGGATTTTTTATAGAATGCTTGCACAGCGGAAAGTGAGTGTTATATATATAAAATGTTTCAAATTGAATGATTCGTATCGAATCTCTTTTTTAAATAATGGAACAGAATGGAGTCTCAGCTTGAGTTTTGGGACGTGGCCGTGTTTAGCGGAAAGGAGGGTGAGGGAAAACACACACCTCATCCAAAAGTTGCTCGGAAAATTCCACCACCATTTTGCACGAAAGTTATTATTGTGATGGGCAATAAATATGTTTAATATTCTTTAAGCTCCCAAATGGAATTTTCAGTCAGATTGAAATCAAAAACACAAGTCTAATCCTCCATTCAATAAATTCCCATTTCATTTTATCCGAAAAGGGTGAGTTTTTAGGAGAGATTTTCCTCCTAGAATTTCGCCCAGCTGGGGCAAACATAAAAAATATGACTACCCACGACCACGAAAAGATTATTTACCGGGAGTATTTGGGTCGTAAATTTTGTAAAAAAATATATATTATGTGATGCTATACGGTAGACTTGAAATGTCCCTTGAAAGTTTTTCATTTATTTTTTCCTTCGAAATTTTCAAAGGCTTTAGAGGGATTTGGAAAGGAAAAATTGAAGAAAAGTCGTAATATCCTGGATTTACGAGCAGATTACCAAGTGTTTTTCTCATTTTATATTTTAGATTCGCTTGCGTTTTACTTTTTTATGGGATTCTCTTAAAAGATGTGATGCGACATCTGGAGCGCTATACCTTCTTGATTGATTTATATATCATCTGTTTTGACTTTTAGGTAAACAGTGTCACATGCAGGCTCGCTAATGGTGGCCATATCGGCTAATAAAAGCATGAAATAACAGTTGTTCAATTTTTTAAGCTGATGAAATACCGTAAAAAACCTAAAATATCAAGTAACCCCAGCCAGACCGAAACCTCCTCAGATTTCATGTTATTCTGTGAATGGCAAATACCAAAAGATTATATACCTATATCCTATACGCTACCTATGTGCGGCTCAAATGGGTTTGAATACATGGCATATATAAAACCCATTAAAGCAAAAAAATTATGCATCACTGCCAAGAACGGAAACGGGAGTGAGTTTAGTTTAGCCAAGTCAACTTTTGAAAATTACAATCAAGCCCATTCTCCCAAGTTGCCTATTACTCTCGAGGAAATTCTCATCAGCATCAGCATCAGCGAACATTGCGTTGCAGCCAGCTTTGTAATTTCCAGATGAGGGAAAGGATATCAGAGCCGCTCGTAAATTTTCTTTCTCAAAAGAAATTTCAACAAATGTAGCGAAATTCAACTCCACTAGCGTATAAAAACACGTCTCGTCGTCATCCTCCTCTTTGCAAAAAAAAAATCTAATCGCCGAGAGAATTCGTAAGCACTTTTCGCAGACTGCTGTGTAATATTAGTGGAGGTTCAGGCAGGAGAGGAGAGGAGAGGCAGCACGAAAAGCAATTTCTAGTCGAGGAGGAAACCATGTCCTAATCTTCTACTACAATCTATTCTTTATGAAAGAGGAGTCGAGGACGTGCACAACACTCAATTTTTTCCACCCTGTCCAAACTCCAAAGCAGAATAACTTTTACAATGCTTGTGAATATATATATGGGTAGCCCATCTCCAAGAGTTCAACTCATATATTACGACTTCTATAAATATATATGATACTAGTGGAAGGTCGGTTTTAGCTTATAATTTCATTTCCCTCTGCAATATTAATCCACCAAAATCCAGTATATATAATTCGACTCCCTAAAGTTCCCTTCAGTTATAAAGTATATATGTGGATGCCGTTGCAGGAAACTCGACATTTTCTAATAAAACCCAAGACACGGAGCAAAAGGCATGTGTTGGTGGTGGTGGTGCGCTGCGTTCTTTTCCATTCTCCACAAAACACTTGAGTGTATCCACAAAAGCGCTTGGAAATGGAGAAAAAAAAACATTTTCTACGGTGAACACCAGCCAGAGATGAAACTTGGAGATTGAGAATGTTACATTGGAGTATTTCATTGGCTCGTAAAAATGACGATGGTGGGACGACGGGATCAACGGAGAAAGCCACATGAAAATCCCTAGGGCTTTTCCGGCCGAGGTTGGCTTGCCGTGGAGGGAACGAAAATAATGGGGAGGCAGTAGGCTTCTCCCTTTTAGTCAAGATGGAAAAAGTCCTGGGCCAGTGGTGGCACGGCACTAAATTCTTATTAACTTTCCTGTTCCTGCTTCCACCTCCAACGGAAAATTGCCAAGGAGCATGCTGGTGCGCTGCAAGTAAAAATGGAGGGGAAATGGGAATGAGAAAATATCGCGAGTGATTCCCCAAAATTTGGTAATTTCCTCTGTGGACTTGCTCCTACAGTCAGAATTATTACTACCTCTGGGGCGGACCAGTTAATGAAAAATGGTCAACTTGCCATTTTGGGCAAGGCACGTAGGCCCACCACTACCACTACCACCGCCACCACCACCCAGGCTCGTATATTATGCACCGAAACAATAACTTTGTCTACGAAATGTGTACTGAATTCGATATTAATGGTAAATTACGTTACTACGTCGCCTCGTCTCCTTTTACGGAGATCAAAGAAAGATTACATTAATGACGGGCTGCCCAGTTTATTGCCCTTTTTTCCAATTGCTTTCAGGGCCGAGCGGAGAGGCGAAAGGAATGCTTAGTCAAGGAAAGGGAAAGGATTGATTTCTAATATTCGTCGTAACGACAGTCGAAAAAAATTCAATATTGGTCCTGAAACTGGCAATAACTAAAGCTCTCCTGAAGAGTTGGACCAACCGGCATGCAACAGAAAAAGCATTTCTGCAAATCAAATTCCATCCCGATGAGGGTTTTCCCATATTTTGTTTCTGTGACGTGCTTTTGCTTTATCGTCATTAAAGCGATCAGAACTTGATCGGAGGTTCCAGCTCGTAAAATTTGTTTTTGACAAAAACGAGCCTGGCATGAAATGCATGCCCATTTCCGTGTTTCCTTAATGTGATCGTAACGTGCAAATATCAATTTTACACGACGACTTAAGATACCAAGGTTGGTTAGGTTAGGTATATATTTATAGCGTAGAAAACATCGTATTTCAAGAAGCTACTCGAAAAAAAAACGATTAAAGTTGCGATTCATACAAAATGCTATATAATGCATAATTTCATAATAATAATATATTCTCCGAGTACTTTCACAACAGCCTGTACATAAATTATGTACATGTGTATCGATATAGAAGAGGTATATGATGATGCAAGCACATCAGTCAAAAACTGGTGGTGCCTGCATGGGTGTATGTATTGTTGTGTTGTTAGGCTGGCTAAACGACAAAATGACATGCCTTTCGAGTATTATAACCACGAAGCGTGGAATTTTATGAATTTTTAAGATCCTTTCCTTGATCATTTCGCTGCGTAATATAATATTTTGATGTCATACTCAGCAAGCATGATTCCACAGTGCTATTGTTCCTATTGTACACTGCCAGCAGACTATGAAGGGTTGTAAAAATTGTGTATCTGTCTAAATTTGGCAATCAAGAGATTTCATGTCGACATCGCATCGCTTTGCATCATCACGTCGTGCAATCTAATTGAAAAAACGGAGTTGTGTTATTCTGATGAGTCTTTTGTTATGATATTGGCGAAGGTAAACTATAAAGTGCCATTTCGAACCAACAACTGCCACTAAAGCCTATTTTGCAATTCAGATTCTCATTCAAGGAAACTCCAACTCTAGTACGAAATAATGTCGTTCAACGTATCTATCTATAAACTGCTACAAACTAATTGGACATGGAACAAATGAAACTTGCAAGGGGATGTATTTTAAACACAGCTGCAGCAGCTTGGCTTTCTACATAAAAATCCAAGTTACTGTGTCTAATCCAAGTTGAAAACTAATCCGCTCAAGATTTTAATGAAATTGCTGACCCAGATACATTTTTTAAAAAACGATGCTCCATTTTTATACGAAGGAGAAGAGAATAGGTGAAAGTAAATTTACATTTGCAAATAGCAGCAAAATATTCCAATACACCAATTCTATTGGGGATATCAAAATGGAAAAAACCTGAATTCATTATCATCCTTTTGATGACTTATTGCCTCTTTAATTAGAAATGCATTCCGTAATTTGTCTTCTCGAACCAGCAGCAGTGCAACCAACAAAAACTTTCTGTTTCTTTTATTTTTTTTTATTTGTGTACTGCACCAGTTGCACCACCACAACACAAATAGTAGCTGCACTTCCGAGCACTTTTAATGAAATTCCCGAGAAATTGCTCTCACTTTAACAGTGCAATAGTACTGTCACTAAATCACTCTCATCGTGCCTAATTTCTTTAAATCAACTTCTTACTGCACTCACGCGATTTACCCACCTTTGCTGATATTGCATGACACGTATTGTAAGTCGATTAGTATCGGCGCGGAGGTTTGACTTGCCAGTTTAATTTTCAACGAAACAAGTTACTTCAAAATGAATTGCCTGCATGCACCGTCCTACAATTTCAACTGACTGGGAGTAGCGACCCCCCTACAATACAACACAACTCATTTTCTCCTACTTGTACCCAGAGAGCCCGAGGTTTTGTGATTTCAAAACTGACAAAAATTCCCAAGTTCATGGAACGCAGTAGAGGAGAGTGTTGAATTAACCACACGGGGAATTATTCATTCAAGCAAACTCTCAAGCCAAACTAAACAATGATGATGATTTGTGTTATGATGCCATAAGCATACAAATATGTACGAAAAGGAGGATGGATGGATGGGATAATATGGTTTGGCTTTCCTAAAAAATGACATTACACAAGGAGTTGTTCAAAGGCTCTAAAAATGTTTCACACCTAGGTGTCTGTTAATTTTTCTCCGAGTTGAGTCACTTTGCTGCTTCATAAGATATGGAACTTACAAATTCTCGCTTTCCGTGCTAAAGTCAACAATGAAATACTTCAGCCAGACAACACCACAAGATTCAAAGTGATTCAATGATGAGATAATAGGAACAGGAATACTTGTTGGTTTAATACTGTTGAAAAGTGCATGCGCTTTCCTACCTAAATGTATAATATTTATATCGATATTTAATTTAAAAAATGATTTTTTAAAAATAAATGCCGTAACTGGAATTTCAAATGCCCCAAATCGAAATAACAATTACTAAAACATATTTTTTAGAATATCTTGTCAAATCAATGTTGAAGATCCTCAAGTTTCAATTCCAACCCTTTTCATTTTTCACCCCTGTTACGTATATTTAAAATCCCAAGTTGTGAATGAATTTCCCCTTACTTCAACATGGCAATGGACACTTTTTGTTTTGTTTTTCCTTTGAAAAATCTCATGTTCCCAACGAACCTTCTCGTTATTCATTTGCGTGAATTTATTAAGTACATATTAAACATACAGCATAGCATCATCAACAAAACTTGCTCATATTCCATTTATAAAAACAACATGTAAGGTCTAATGGGGAACTGTGAAAAACGTTGTGTGCTAAGGCACACATTTGCCTGGAGGAGGAAGAGCCCTTCCTATATTTGAATTGAACTTGTTTAAGGACATGTGAAAAACATTTTGTTTGCATTTTCGAAGGTTTTTTTTGGATGGGGAGCGTGAGCCACCTTCAAGATTTGAAAGACTGTGAAGTCGAAAGGTTTTCTTAATTCTATGCTTAAGATAATAGACACGGTTAGATCCATATTTTCAATTCTTTGGAGAGTGTATACCCGTTAAGGTGGTTCGTAGGCAAAAGCGCATTCTCTGGGGAAAGATTGCGAATTCTTTCAAACTTGAACAAATCAGCCATTATACGATTCCCATTCCGTATATTTTAAATGTATATCATGCATTGCGATACTCCGACAGTCAACGAACTGGTGTATATCTCTTACGCTACATCATATACCGTGCTTGTAAATCACCAAGAAGAATTTTTCGCAATTGCGACTCACAACAAAGCAAAAACAAATGACATCTTTTAGAACGACACTGTACCTTTTTTGCAGAAGTTGCCAGCACTCCCTGTCTAGTGGAGATGGGGCTCTCCGGCGGACGATAGATTGTGCGAGGGGTTGCAAATGCCCAAAAAGGAGCAAACCTTTTCTCAGTGATGATGATATGCTGTATACGAGCACACTCTATACTTTCGGGTCGCTATCATTTTTAATGAGCCAAAAACAACTTGAATAACTACTAGAATAGTAAAATAATAACATAGGCAGTCGGTTTTACAGAGAATCTTGAAAAATAGCCAAAATTGTCAACCGATCCGCGACAAGACCGATTGAAGTCTACACGTGCGATTAAAGTAATAAAATAATTGCAATTTCTAGCTTCAAGATCAACAGAGATATTCGCTCAAGACGGCATGTTTCATGTCGGCATTAGGCTGATTGCTGCAATCACTGGTTGCGACAAAACGCCTTGGCCTTGCTCTTGAGCTTTAGCTTAATGTCCTATTGTTTTCAAATCATCAACAAATTGCATAAGCGAGCACAAATGTGATGACATCTCCTTTGATATATTGCCGATACAAATAGACCAGTTGCGCACTTATATGAATAATCCCAGTAATTACTCTCGCATGCTTTACATGGGAGTAAACCTACCTAAAATCTGAATCATCTTCAAACAACCTTGTCCGAGCTGCTGTAATTCTTTCTAGTAAATCTGATCGTGAGGGAATTCTAAGCAGATTCTTTAAAAATGAATCAGAATAAGAAAATCCGGCTTTGCTGGAGAACCTACAGCCAAAACTTATTGTATTCTCTCAGCCCTCAGCGTAGCATGTTATGCACACATCTTTTGTTGCTGTATCCTTCACGAGATACGCAGCAGCGGCAAGACCACTTTTTCCAAGCATGATTATTACACCAAAGAGGAGAGCGAGGTATCAGCACCCACGGTGAAACAGGGAGGGTAGTGCCTCCCTACAATATCCGAGTAAGCTCGTAAAATGTCAAAAGACCAGAAATTTATCGCTTCACCCATGTTTCTCTCATGACTCTTTAGCCAATGCCCTGGCAGAATTTTAGGAGCCATTATGAAAGCCCGTGATGTTGAATAGAAGGAGAGAAAAAAACCCTTGCTTTCTCAAAACACCGGATTGGACAAAAAAAACCAGGCAGGCTACATTGTTGTGTACGAAAAGAGAGGTCCATTATTGCCACCCTGATGTAATGACACTGCAATACTTTTCACATGCAGGGAGGTAGTGATGATGATGGTGGTGGTGGTACACACTCACTCGCGTACAATGTAACTGGGAAAAAAGCCTCGTTTTGTAGTGGTCTAAGCAAGGAACTTTGCACATGTAATATCAAATCGGTATGCGATAAACGGCACAAAAAATGAAATATCTAGTCGAGAATGTCCTATAGTTGCACATTTTATTTTATTTGTTGCCAAAAAATGGTTTGCGTTTTGTGTATATCTCCCTACTGCAAATGAAATTTGTTTATATTCGATTTTAGTCGTTTCACATTCCTTGATAAAAAGTTGTCTCTCGTGAATCCCTAAAATCCCTATTTACTCGGCTTCTTTATAACATCATTTTAAAAGCAGCCACTTGGATAAACTAGTAAAAGAGCAATTTCCCTCAGGAGGAGATTTCGGAAAACGCTATATTTATATATTTTCAGGAAACACTGACGAGAATGTGGGAGTTTTGTGTCTGGTGCGCTGTTATATCTCCACTTTTAATACATAAAAATGAGCTTTGAACTTTGCTCCTCGTGATCTTTACCTCCAAAATTCCCAATTTATTGTGGTGGTGGGTGAGTAAGTGAGTACTTAAAATGCAATATTCCAAATACGAGCAGCCTCACAAGGAAATAAATGTCAGCAGTTCCTTACTAGTTTTCAAGTGACACTTCCTTTCTCCTGCTCCTGGTGCTGCTGCTGCCCTAGCACGAAATTATATATCCACTGAAGCCAGAGGCACACGCCAGATTGCACCGAAAAACATGATTGTCCCATGAAACCTCTTTTAAGACATAAAGATGACAGCGTTATGCATCCAATAAAACGAGATAAATAACTATTACAGTTGAGAGCAAATTGCGTGTTCTGCCTGCCACAGAGCAAAAGGACCACTTAAAACAACAATATAACGGCTTGGACCAGGGAAAAATCCGAAATGGTAACCGTTTTTTGTCACGCTAGCGGCGACATATGCTCAAGAAGTAATTTTCGAAGGGAAATAGTTTTTATCTTGTTTTTATTCCTCTTAACTTCAGCCCAATTTAAGTTTATATGCGTTTGGGAAAAAAATGTGGAGTTTGGTTTGTTCTTATGTTCTCACCATTTCCAGAAAAATGTTTATAACTCCGCTGTGCACGTTTACGAGAGAGCATTTAGTGGTTTAATGGGTGTACTAGGGGTTTTGATGGCTCACATTCCCCAAACATGTTTATTGTGAATCAGAATGCTTTTTTAGTTTTATTTCGGTATAATTTCATGGCAGAATAGGTCTCTTTAGGTTGTATGCAAAAGTACAAAGACTTGATACGTGATGGAAGGATTAGTGGGGCGTTGTGAAATAATCGCTTTGTGCAATATTTTATTTGAGTGGTTACTCAAATTGGAAATAATTGCTATTGACTCATGACTATGACTAGCAGCAAAAAACTATTTGCTCAACCTTGAAGACTTATTAAATAGCTTAAGATCTAATTCGCTCTAAGGTTTTTACCGTTATTCTCTTGCTGATCCATTACGCATCTTTGTGAGGGGAGTGGATGGAGTCATTAGTTAGCAGAATTGTGGTTAAACATGTAAAATTTGCAATTCAAACAGTGAGCAGTTGCGGCCAAATCAAAAATCTGGATTTAGTAGAGATCCCTTTAACTAACGTTTAAATAGGTAGGGTTTTTAGGAGTAAAGTATTTTGTAAAAACACCTTTGTCAGCTAATTGTAAGCTTAATACATATGGAATTAAGAATGATAATTCTCAGTTACATGCATATGCATAGTTTTATTCCCCTTCATTCATACTCAATTACGAAATCTACAGCGGACGTGCGCATCAACTGAAAAACCCAACCTACAATGAGTATCATGTAATTAAGCTTCTCTCTAACAGTGAGATTCGTTTTTTCGTACCAGGCGACATACCTTTCAATAAAATCTTGGCAAACTAAAAGCGATCTGTTGACAAAAATAGACTGCAGTAGAATTCAGGATTTAAAACTACGGCGTGCGACTTTACAAAACTTTAACCAATAAATTATCCCGTGAACGAGTGAGCCTCCTCACTAATTCCTGGAGATGTGGAAGTGGTGGAAGAAACATTCCCTTGTGCTCTGTCACTCTATTCAGACCACATGACTCATTTATGACAGTGATGAATACATTTTTGAAGCCGTAAGAAATTCACCTGTCCACATACGAAACTAATCAATCTTTGTCTGCAACAGTTAACCGTGCCGCTTCTTTGAGGAGTCAGTAAAATGCAAGGGTATGGCAAGGGTATTGTAAAACAAACGCATTCTTGCACTTAATCTTAAGGAAGATCCGGTGTCAAAATGGATTTCGTCAAACTTTGAGTAATTAATAAAAGCATTGCAAAGGGTTAAAGAGTTTCAGTAGTATCCAGTAAGTATTTGCTGATTAGGTGGAAGAAATCCAACGCTCTTGTTACATATTATCATGTAACAATTCAAGCAAAGTTTTAAATAATATAAAAATCCTCAACAATTATTCCGGAAATAAAAGATTTTGAACGTGTGGGAGTGATGATGGCACATTCAGGTTGTAATAAAAACTAGTAAAACAGGATTTTAGTAACTTTAATATGACTGTATTAAAGTTTATTCAAGTTGCAAAGTACCTCATTTGATCGAAATCTTGTATACTTTTAAACTGCACTTTCGACTCTACATACTCAGGTTAATCGTCAAAGCCGAATAATAGTGTCAGGTTAAACGTTGTCAGTTTTACAAAGCCGTTGTCAACCCTCCACATGTATATGCCCGATCGACCAAAAACATTATTGATAAGTTTGAGGATAGCCTTGAAAGAAATTAAAATCGTTGTACCTGTTTGACGTTTTTTTTTTCTCGAAATCCGTCCGTCTTCTTCTTCACACCACAAATTCTTTCAGGAAAGCAACTTTGTTTGGACTTTATCCCTTTTTCGAATCAAGATAATGTCTATATTTTTTATTTGGTAATGAACTATCCCCGGCGTAATAATAAGAGGTTTAGAGTCCAATCTTTCTTGTAGTTTAGCAATCTGCCACCAACACTGGAATGGAATACGAGCAGTAAGTCTTCTTATTCTTTAAATGATCCGTTCTTTCGTTTCTGACAGGCGAAATACGGTGATACGGGTTACGGTATGGTTATATATGAGCACCATGTTCCGACAAACATTTTTTCCGAATTTGAGAATAATAATAAGCAGTGAAGATGAGTCTCTTGTACGTGATCTTCATTCTTTTATTTCTCTAACTCGCTCACCATATTTATCCATGACGTTGGGTTGCTAGATGGAAGATGTGTTTTATGCATAATATCTGTGGAGGAGATTACGTGCGTATTGGGGGAAGGAAAAAGGCGTAGGCGCAAAAGCTCTTTTGACAGAAAATGTATGTTTGTTTACAACGTGCAGGGAGAAAAGGGCGCATCTTGGGTATTTTTATGGGTAAAACTTGTATCCACGATTGTAAAAATCTGCAAAAAGGCTCTCTCCACCGTTTGTGATTGGCAGAGTTGCAATAAACATCTGCCTTCCTTGGATCTATACATTTCCTCAAGAAATTCGGATGGTGGTCGAATACTCCACCTCTTCATACTGGTTATACACGAGGATGGGGATGCATATTTGGGTTGCTCCTGCAAGAACTTGGATGTTTTACGGGGAAAAGGGGTAAAAGTGTTCTGGACAGAGGTTGAATTTAATTTAACGTGCCTCTCTTCTTTTGAAAAGACAAGCTTAACATATAACATATAAAACTATAGTGGGATTTCTGTAGCAGTAGCAGACATTTTATTAATAAGAATCTTAGTGAAATTATCAATTTTAACAAAAAGTGAATTAATACAACGCTGCTGCAAATTTCCATGTTTATCAGGTAATGAAAAGATATTATAGATTCCTCTCTATAGATCCCCAGGAAGGTTATGTTACGATAAACTTTGTAGAAAATTTAATTTGGGGAGGCGGAGCCCCGAGACTGAAGATTAGGTTTTTGAAAGACAAAATTCAAAATTATAATTCATACGTGTCTTTTGGGCTATAAAAAGTGATACAAGTTTTCAAAAACTGAGTTTTCTGGTGTGGCTGCTGTTTTCCCGTGATTGGCTGGCATGCCCGCTGTGAGCAAAATTGGACTTTTTTCACTCCTACAGCAGTCATCATAAGTATTGTACACGCTTTTAGTCATTAATATCTTTTATTGCGAATTTTATACCCCTTCAAACTGCAAAATAACGAACAAGTATGCATTTTCATGAGGCACTAAGATTGCCACTAATATTACAAAAATACATGTGTGTATCCTTTTTTACGATACCCTCCACTTCAAAATTCCGAAGGTAGCGGATAATATGACCACATAAAGTTGCATTACGACACGGGTTGACTTTTTACTGGCAGCATTTGTAAAAACAAGGGTCGTTACATTTTTCAAAAAATCATACATAGTTTACAAAAAGACGGGAAGTGCTTTTACTTGCAAGTCACGTAGGGAGTAGGCAAGCGTGTGTGTTTGTGTACAGCTAGCGTTCAATTTTCATGTTGCAAAGATCCGAGGAATATTATTATTAGCTGTGTAAAACCATACTGAAATCATTTTCACAGTCGTAAATTTTTCGCAAATGACATGTATGTGCATGTCGTCCATTTCCAGGATTGGCCACTTCAAAAACTCTCGGTTCATTCTGGGTTGGTGGGATTGGAAAAGGATTTCTTCAAGTACAAATTGAATGTGCATGACTAGAAACTTTGTACCCTTTTCTTTTCCCTAAAATTACTGCAAAGTTGAAACTTTGAATTACAAACTTGGCAATTCTGACTTTATGTACGCGCCGATAGGTGTATATCCAATTATCTCGGAAAATTAACTAGTAAAATTTGGCTGGTATTTTTGCTTCAAACCATAAATCATGTGTTCATATTAAATACGAAACAGAAATTTCACGTCACATGCTAAGCTCACTGTACCCTTGCGATCTTCGGTGTGCAACTAGCAACATTTCCTTAAATTAACTCAATTCACTTGGTAAATACTTTGCAGTTTACATCTTTTCTTATCCATGGTTGATACTTGATGCACATTCCACCTACAACTTAACGTGTTTTACCGAAATACAAGAAAAAATATTTTGGCTCTAAAGCAACCATATAAGTTATCAGGACTAGAATAATCGCAAATCAAGGTAGAAATAATTGGATTTTTACTGATCGCGAGGCGAGTTTTGAAAAGCTTCACTGCCCTGTTTACCAACGTCGCCCATCTAGTCGTGAAGCTGTTGGTAAACTTTGCCTGCATCCCAGCTCTACATCATCAGTCTTTTAAATGTGAACGCTTTTTGCTTTCGGCAAGCTCCCCATTGTATTGTGATTCACCGAATAATTTTACGGTTTCCCCTGTTTTATGGTGGGCACGGGTCAATTGTTTTATGTGTGACAACTTGTCCCTGTGATCCCCCACATTTTTTTGTATTTTTCTCTTCTTTCATGCAAACCCGTAATATTTTTTGCAGAGGTGACGGTTCAAGTGTCTCAATTGGATGTTGCAGAACTAAAACTGAAAAAATGTAATTCGATTTTTTACTAGCCGAATGCCTCCTGCCTGACGTTTTTATTGGTCCAATAAAATCCGAAGGGGTTGCAAGTTGAAAGGGAAGCTTATTGCAAAAAGGACTATATAGTTTTTTTGTGAATTCCAAATCCACGGAGATGCATGACACATGGCATGTGCAAATCATGGTTTT
>JAANSN010000999.1:0-40680 GCA_036850665.1 Dicranocentrus wangi | reverse complement strand
GGGAGCAGGAATAAAAAAGGAGATGCGCTTATTCATATTAGCTGACGACGGAATGTATATATCATCGAGAGAGGGATTGTTGGGTTGTTGAAAAAAATATATATCTCCTTTTTCTGGCTACGTTTGACAATTTCAATCCAACTTCCACCTTTATAGAGACAAGTGGCTTTGGGGATATGAAAAAAAGAGTGGAGATATTGGAATGGAATGTTTGTTTTTTGTGTATGGATAGATCAAAAGTTGGACCTCATCTGAAAAAGTTTGGTTGGTGGTGGAAAGGGGAAATGTGTGTGTGGAGGAGGAGGGCAGACGAGTTTTTGGTTTTCGTTATTATCATTACTACCACCTCATGTCATATTATGGAATGTTGGGTTGGATGAAATGGTAGTAGTGGAATGTCTTGTAGTAAAAGCCGCCGTTGCCGTTACATTCTTTATCCCACCACTTGGTGGGTTCTTTAGAATATTGACTGGAGAAGAAGGAATGGGGGAAGGGGTGCTGGGGGTGGTATACGCTGTTGGGCAACAAAGGGATAGTGGGAAATAGGTCGAAATGCGTAGATTAAATACGCATCTATTATTTCATTACTCGACCATCAACTCCCAATTCCCACTTCAAAACCTCCGACACGAACGAAGCAGCAACCCTCGTGCTCGTGTCACACAACAACACAACTCTGACACGAAAGCAATTATGTATTTATTGCGAAGCTGTCTTTCGAACTTGGTTTGTTTGGGAGTGGTGAGCAGAATATGGAGAGGAACCTTGAGAACATCCCTAGTCCCTTTTTTTTCGTGGCAATAAAATGAGGCAGAAGAATAAGTAAAGACGGAGGAGTACACAGAGACGCGACAACATTCGAAAAAATTGTATGTTGTAAAATGCGTCTTGTCGTCGGCGGCGCTGAAGCGTGCGCCTTGGCAGATAGATAAGCGAAGCAGGGAAATTAGTTTTTCCCTTTGGAAATTTGAGAGGTGCATGACAAACCTGCTTCATTTCCCTGCTTTTTGCATTATTTGTCAAATGAACTGCACGTGTGGAAAAGAGGAAAAGAAGTACCAACCAGGCTCAATAATGCAAGCTTTTATTTTGCATGTTTGCCTTTGGTCTCTCTAGTCCAACCTAAACCTGTGTGTGCCCTGTTCGGAATTGGATATAGTGCCAAAAAACGGAATAGTTCCTGGATCCCTCTCTCTCTTTCTCTGTAACATAATGACAGTGGTAGGTATATTGATTTAGATGGAAAGAAATCTCATATAAAAAAAGCCAATTGCAGACTATAAATATTTACAAACTACCTGCTTGAATGCTATGCCGAACCGAAAGAGCTAACTAAAATATTCATGGAATCCAGGCAGGCAACAAGTGTGTGCTTCAGACTTTTGCGAGTAAATTGGATATATATAATTTCCAGCAATGTGGTTATTATTATGTATTTCGAGAAATGGATTTACTTATTTAATATGAATGACAAATGGGTTGAGGAAATCAGAGAGAAATACCTCAATTTTCGGGAGGATATAAGCCAATTACAGAGTTGAATTGGGATACTTTACTTATATTATTTTGTTTTATCGACGGCGCATCCATTCCGTATTACACTCGCATACTCACTCCGTGGTGGCTTTTCTTGGAAACTCCTGTGGCGATATATTGACAACTTTTCTTGCGAGCTTGCATATTATATTAGGTATATGAATTCCTGAGAAAGGCGGACTCATTCCAAGAAAACCTTCGCAAACAAGTCTTATTGCCACAAAGTCGTCGTCGTCGTCGTCTTCTTCTTCTTCCGCAACCACTTCTTCTTGCTATTTTATTTACCAAACCAATAGTCAATCTAAATGGAAAAAGAGGAGTTTTGGAAGAAGAAATGGAATAAATGTTGTTTGCTAGCATTCATCCCGGGGGTGATGTAGTGGTGGTGAAAGAGGAAGAAAATTATAAAAGTGTATTAGGGAAATCCCGAAAGAGGTCAAACGGGCGAAATAAACGACGACGAGAAAGTAGAAAGTAACCGAAGAAGAAACAAATTAAACACATGCGTTCTTCATGCGTATGTAGTATGTAAGCATGTGTATATCCGACCGACGAGTCTTTCTCTCGAGGTGAAGAACATTTTGACTGGATTGTTTTTTTGCTGTTTAAAAACCCAAGGAGGAGTTTTGCTTCCAGTCTGTGATACCCAGTTGTACATCATGGGAATACCAATAAATCCTATTATTACGGGCTAAATCCACTTGTTCTCTTCACACTGGTTGGTAGTATGTAATACGTAATATGTTAATACGCGTTTTTGTGTGCTCTACTTTTTTTCCCTCTCCCAAAATGTCTTGTTGTATAGCTTCGACCTTTGGAGTTGTTTTCTCATCTCTCCTTTCTTCTTCTTCTTCTTCTTCTTTTTTTTGTTTAGCTCAAAGTTACAGCTTTGTGTTTAAAAGTGGGCTATGCTCGAAAATTAGATTGAGATTGGATGCTAAAAGAGGGGGAGACAAAAGGGAATCAAAATAGGAGGAAAGCTTCATTCATTTCATCATCAGATTACGACTACTGCTGGTTGGTAGCTAGAGTAGTAGAAGGGCGACGGACGGGTACTAAGTAATAATATTAGAAAGCTTGCATGTTGCGTGCGTGTGTGAGCAACTATCTCCTCAGACATTTTTTTGAATAGTATTTTTTTATGGATTTCGTTCTGCTTGGAAGTCTGCCTAGATGCTAGAGAGAGAGAGGAGTATCTGATGATGGGACAGCAGACAGACAGCAAGAAGTTGAAAGAGCAATGGACTATATGCTATAATAATATTCCATGTGGAGGAAGAGGAGGAGGAGAGAGTAACAAAATGTTCCGTGTTGGTTCTCTCAAGTTTTGTGTTATTAAAATGACGGCACATTAACCCGTCTCATGTGCTACACGAGCAACATTTCTTTTAGTGGTTCGGAATCTTTTTTCCAGTGTTTTCTTGATATGGCATGGCATGAAATAAAAGATAGTATGTAGCAATGTTTGAAGCTGGCAAAAAAAGGCTCGGCTCCTCCGAAAAATATAACCTGTGCAAAAAAGGCATTCCAATTTTGTGATAATGGTAATGTGACTGACTCACACTCCTTCCGAGAAAATTTTTGGATTGGAAATGTTGTTTTGCAAAGCATGTGTTTGTATTTGTTATGAGATTGTTATGCACATTGTATTGTAGTGTGCTAAATGTGTTATCAACCGATTTGAGTCTGCTGCGTAGTTATTGAATATTATTGCTGACGTGGAAAGACGGTGTGTTTTTCAAGGCTGATCGTGACAATATGTTCCAGGAAAGTAAAATAAGGTTTCTTCTTCTTCTCTTCTTCAAGTATTTCTTCTCCACTCGACTGTTGCGACTAATTTCCGATCAACTCCCAAGAAGAAGAAAAAAACACATTGCTCCAAAAAAAATCCTAAAAGTGTTCTATTCCGCTCTTTTTCTTATTTTGAGGGAAGAAAGGCAGAAGAAAGGAAATATTATCCCAGTAGCTCTCTCTCTCTTTCGCTCTCTTCCCGATTGCCTGGAGTTTTTCCTTGCGAAAATAATGAAAAGGTAACTCCTCTGACAGACGAGGGGCATCTGAATAGGAGAAACACACTGCTGCTTTCTTCTTCTCTTCTTCAAGTATTTCTTCTCCACTCGACTGTTGCGACTAATTTCCGATCAACTCCCAAGAAGAAGAAAAAAACACATTGCTCCAAAAAAATCCTAAAAGTGTCCTATTCCGCTCTTTTTCTTCTTTTGAGGGAAGAAAGGCAGAAGAAAGGAAATATTATCCCAGTAGCTCTCTCTCTCTCTCTCTCTTTCGCTCTCTTCCCGATTGCCTGGAGTTTTTCCTTGCGAAAATAATGAAAAGGTAACTCCTCTGACAGACGAGGGGCATCTGAATAGGAGAAACACACTGCTGCTCCATCCATATCCTCCATTCACATCAATCTTTAAATAGACGTGTAGACAATCCTAACGACTGTGTACTCTTGATGTTTATATATGATCATACATTGTTCTAAAACATACTAACTAAACGCCATGTAGTGTAGCACTGTGAGGCAGCGGGTGGATCCCTTTGAAGATGATGGATCACATATCAACATCCTCCTCCCTTGGTTAACGTCAACGGGCGGCAGCAGTAATGAATATACTGAAAGGCTATAATCCTTACACATTTAACATTGCATATGCTACACATTTCTCTAATTGTAATGTCCCAACTTGTGCTCCACCACCACGACGATGACGGGAAAGGGGACGACGACCAAGACGAGAACTTTTTTTGGTCGGGGAACGAATGTGGTAAAGTAAACGAATTGTATGTTTTTCCCTTCCGGCTACGCCCGCTGTGATTAGACATTGTGTCAACTTTCCCAAGAAAAGTCAGCAGAAAAGGGGAGAGAAAGCTGAACTGAACTGAAATCCACATGTGTTCTCAGCTAACAACTAATCCTAGCTCGCCCATCCACTGGACCAAAGGTAATAATTACACACCATATTCTCCTCTCCAGACTGGAAAGTACAAAGGTTGAGGGTGGATGGCATAAGCAAAAAAAAACATTTTTTCTCTTCTTTCTGTTACCAACTATCAACTATTCTGAGTTAGCTTACACAACTGAACAACAGAAATGCTCGAAAACAAACTCCTAGTTTAATTAATACACTGCTGCTACGCTACTACTACCGATTTAATTACCGATTTCATTTAATGTGCGAGCATGATTATTACATATTAATAATAATACGTCATTTGATGAGGGAGTTTCTAGTACCACAGTGGTGGTGGTGGTGGTGTCCTTTGATGTACGCCATGATACAGTTGATCAGTGCGGCGATCACATGTAAAATCTATATATACCTATAAAGAACGAAACCCAGCCGTTCTTTTTTCAGTTTCGTCGTGTCTCTCCATTTTACTCAGAATTTTTACTGATGATGAGCATTCAAATCATACGAGAAGCCGGATTCGGTGTCTCAAACAATAATCAAAAAGCCTTCAACGCCGTTATTCCAAATGACGCAAAACGTTTTCGGGAAGTAAGAAACGGCGATAAAACTAGAAAGGTGAATCGGTGCTTTGTACTAGTTTTATTATACCCCAGCTGTCATGGCGCCGTGTAACCTTTTCCTCCAACTATATTCGTATTATGACATTGACTCGTTTAAATTTTCTACCTTTTCTCGCTAACATGTTTTCGAAACGTGAACCCCGTCTTCTTGATCGTCGAAAATCAAAGCGTGAACCTTCCTCATCCACATATGTATGCTGTCATCAAATTACCGAAAAATGAAGTTGCTTTCCTCCAATTCTCGAGAAAAAAATCCCAAGGTTATATAACATGATGAGGATGATGTGTGTGTTCAGGAATGCCTGCAGAAAAGTTCCTTTTTTTATTCCTACTTCAGCCTGAAATTGGGGAATACTGCTGACTGCTGACTCCTCTTTGATACGATATACCACGCTTGTTTGGAGTTGATCTCTCTGGATCATGTAATGAAAGAAGGGTTTGATAACATTTGAAGCAGCCAACATTTGTAACACAATCAATTTCAAGCCACCACCACCACCACCGCACAGTCCACACACACATCATAATTTACCAATGTTGGCAGCCCTTGTTTTACGTTTACTCAACAAATAAATAAAATTTTGACCATTTTGCAACATTTTTCAGAGACGCTCTCTAGTCTCCTCCACGAACCATTTGTTTACATAAAGATCCCAAGTTTTCCGTAGTGGCATGTGTTTTTACCCGTTTTTTCATTGCCCCACACTCGCTCGTATCGGGTTTCCTCATGAAGGTCTAAAAACTACACAGGCCAGAACATAAAATTGCCATTGTATTGCTGCCCCCCACTTTTTTCTCAATTTCCCATGATGAGCACGAAGAAAGTAAGAAACCGAAGGAAAAAGAATTTCCGACAAGTTTCATTCATACGTGCCTTTTTGTTGGTGTTATTCTTTCATTGGTTTTTCTTGGCTTCTTCGCTTGTTGTTGGGTGATCTATGGGACTGGACGATTTCCAGCAACTAGTGCTGGCCTCGAAGATAAAAAGGAGAGAAATAGGCTCCACAGCAGTCCCAACTTTTTATTTTTTTTTCTCCTCTTCTCGGAGAAAATTTTGTTGTACGTGACTTGTAAATCGCACGCTCATTCTTGGCCAAAACGTGAGAGATGGATGGTATATGAGTGTTTTATCAGATAAATTATCTAAAAAAAATTGTATAGGTCCCCGTACCCCTCGCTCCTGCCCTCCTCTTTCCCGTTTTCATTTCTTAAATGCACCATAGCCATCCCCAGCCAAAAACTACTCCTCCAACAAGAAGAGAGTCTTGAGACAGGAGTCAGAAAGTTAGCACCAAACGGAAACAATGGCACGTGCTGGGAGACGACGTCGTCGTGGTGATGTGGTTTGTTACCCGTGCTACTGCTAACCCACATTATTGCACTGCATCGACAAGGAGCAGGACACCAGCCAGCAGCACAATGCAGATTCCATATATTTATTTTTTGCAAGGATTTCTGCCAATGTGACACACAGAGGCAGCCTTAATGTTCTATATATGCTATCCTCTTTCCAGTTGCTAACTTAAATCCCTCTTTGAAAGAAAAGTGTAAAGTTGATGATTTCCTTAATGCACTTTTTATCTGGGGAAAAAGTTTTTGAAAGTGGTGATTTGGTGACGACAGAAGTAGTAGGAAACCCTCTCTGGAATCTCCAAGTTCATCTTTGAAATGGGAAATATATTTTGTAAATATAAGTGAACATGGGATATTAAATCATGTCAGAAGCCTTTGTGACATGAAATATTAGATAACAACCACATTACACATAACATGTACATCGCATATCGCCGCCGATTTACAGCGTTTTTGGAACGGAGAATAAAAGATAGAAAGAGAGAGAGAGAGAAAGAGGAAGGCATTGAAAATAGGATGGTGGTGGCATGAGGGTCGTCTCTCGCAGGCAGCGCATCAGCAGCCCCGCACAAAATGTTTTGTCTATTTTTGAAAGAATGGGAATGAGTGAAAAGGAAGACAATTCATGAATATAAATAAGGACTATTTGGGCAACTTCCAAAATGGAGCATAGTGCTACCAGAGCATTGTAATAGATAATATATGAACATTCCCTGCTCTTGAAGTTTCATCATAAATGCGCTTTTTTTATCGGAGCCATCCATTTGTAACTGTAGCTTGGTTGGGTTTTGGATTGGGTCCTGCTCCTGCTCCTACTGCTCTGCTCTTCTTTCTGGTGTGTTGGTTGACTCATCATCAATCCAGAGCACGAATTTACGCGACTTTTTTGGAACCACATACCAGTAGTGGTCGGATTGTTATATATCTAACTCTAACTCTCTCTCTCTCTCTCTCTCTCTGGTGCTCATATTATTATTTGATTAAGTTGGATTTAAATAGATCCCAAAAGATAAACTGGCTGGCGGGCAGAGCACACACTCAGATTTTTATTGACAGGAACAAAGGGAACGAAATAGGTGGTTTGGTTGATGAAAAAATGCTCTCGTGAAAGATTTCTCTCTCCTCCTCTCTGATCAAAGCTTTATATTATGAATGACCTTGTCAAATCGTCAACCCCCAAAGAACGCGTTTCTTCTGGTCAACTATTTTTCCTTCAGTTCCATCCAACCCAGCAGTAATAATTGACTCAATTAGGCATACCAATAAGACGAAGAAGATAACTTTCCAAACGTCAAAACTTCCAAATGTGCACAGGAACACACACAAAACATGATGCTGCATGGTTTTAAGGAAATGGGAACGTGGGAATATGCTGTTTAGGGACATTAAATTGTAAACAGTCATCCTCCCATAGTTTCCCGTGATCTTGCCTTGGTTGCTGCCTTATGGCTTCTCCTGCTGACGACGAACAAGTTCATGACTTTATTTAAAAGCAAAGTTGGAATATAAAAGTTGCATTTAATACTTATCTTATCGTTAGTACAAGTCGACTACTGCTGAATGACTCCCTGACTCCCTCGCGGCTTTTGTGTGACAATCATCATCCTTCGCTACGCTGCTGGAACCATGTGTGCTCTGCATGATGAAATGAAACGATATAATATGAGCTATGAAAAGAGTAGAAAGAGTTCCTTTTGTTGAGCTCGTTGATGGAGTGAGAGTGGATCGGAAGGCAACTGGGACCCAGAAGACCCAGTATAGAAAAACATGATGATGATGATGATGATGAGGATGCCTATAAAAAGTCAATATAGTTTTTCACTTGAGGAATTGCCTTTCAAAGAAAGTGTGTGCTCCTTTCAAAGGAAGAATAAAAAATGTGTCTGCATTTAAAGCGCTCCGTTTTGCTCTTTCATTTACTTTCCATTAATGAATCACAACGGTGCGTTTGTAGTTTCAGATTCAGGGAACGTGTAAAATAAATTCATCTTCCATGCATTTCCCTCATCAATGAATCACGACGATACAAGCAAGGCACAACAGCAACCATGACCTTTGAGCCTTTTGGAATGGATCTCTGATGGTTTATGGATGGAGTGCCAGAGAACTGCAAAGAAAATCTCAAATACCCTCCACCCAATAATACACCACCTCCAACATTTTGCGAAGCAGATTTCAAGGGGGAGAATATCATAGTAGACTGGCTTTTTTAATGGGTTTCCTGACGCCGCACCTGAGGAGAAGGGCAATAAGAAAAGTGGGAGCATGTCTGTGGCGTGGCGGCGCACTCCCTATCAATAATTTAGACTAAACCTTTTTAACTTATCCACACGGGATGAATGGGTTGATCCAAAAGTTTGAGCTCAAAGTGAAAAGTGTAACTGTCACACAAAAAAAAATACTCACTCGTGATGATTTTGTTCCACTTGACATAGAATGAAAAGTTTTGTCATGGATCTCAAAGAAAGCAGTAGTAATTTACTTTGGTGTAGTTGGGAGTTGGGACTTACAAATTTTTCATGATGATGTTTTGATTCCTTGCAATCTATAAACAGGAGGGGAGAGGAGAGAAGAAGGTTGCCGTGGGACACTTTGCTTTGAGCATAATATCCAACCAGTTAGTTTGTATAAATAAAACGGGGATTTAATTTGTCGACTGTTTTTCTTCTTTGGAATTTGGAAAGGAAGGGGAAGCAAACATTCTCATTTCATTTCCTCCGCAGACACACCATGCAACACCTAACAATTTAATTTCTCGGGATTGTTTATATATGATACAGCCGGGAAGTAGTAGATTGACGCGCTTTTTTATGTGTGCAATTTTTGCTTGGCTCCGAATTGCACTTGAGATTTATAAAACAAAACGGTCGCTTGAAATGTTGCCAAAAAATGTTAGAGAGAAAAAATGGTTACAAAAATTTCTGCGTTTTAAAGTGGGCAGGCAGAGAAGAGCAATGAGATGAGGATGAAGTCGACCAAGTGAAAAATACTTAATGCTATGAACTCGTGTTGTTGCTTTGCTTTCTTATTGCTCGTGCCTTATTTCAAGATTGATGTTTAATACTCCTGCACATGTATAGATTTCTCGCCTTCGCAGCTATCAACCCGTACGGCCAAGTGGAAAATGAAAAAAATAATGCCTATAAAAAAGAAGAAGAAGAAAGAACAAAGCAGGTTCAAAGCTGAAAAATAATAATAAAATAATAATAATTCTTGGCTCTAATTCTTTATTGTTAAGAAGAGAGAGTCGGCAAAGTTTCCATTACTTTTTAACTAATCGGATCGGATCTAGATAGTAAGTAGAAGCATAACATGTAAAACTGTGTGAGCATTCCAACGAAGAAAAAAAATACCTCTCTAAGCCCGTTTTTCTTTCCAAATGGTCGCACTCGCATAAAAGCCGACATAATCTTTTAGGCATAATTTTTTCTGGTTCCATCGGCGGAAGTCACAAACATGTGCCAAGGCGTAAATTGTGATAGACGCTCCAGCCACCATATTACTTATTCCATATTTTTCCTACCTGCATCTCATAATTCACCCTTTTGTAGCCAGCGGTGGTGGTGCTCGTTCCGAAGGAAACTAGTATTTACTGTTGAAACTGTGACATTTGACAGAGAGCGAGAGAGAGAGAGAGAGAAAAAAATCCTCCCGTGGTGGATGAACTATACTTTACTTTTCTGCTTTATATATGGATAGGCCACCGAGCAGCTATGCCATGCCGGCTTAGGAAATCTTGGCTCACTGCTTTAGATTCAAGGAGACACTTCATAATTTTCAGATTACTCCAGCAGTAAAAACGAGGTCCACTTGTGTGTGGGTGTGGGAGTCGAGTGCGAGGAGTGAGCACAAAAAAGGAAAGAAATTTATCCGGCTGTTTGAATTTAAAGGGGGTGCTGGGATGAGAGGAAATGTCACGGAGAGGGTGTTAAGGTACGTTTCCCATCAAATTAACTATGATTAATGCTCCCGTGCTGACCGGGAAAGAGGTGTGTAATAGCTCCAAAAATGTGTCCAAAACAATCCCAAATCCTTAAGTAAATCGTAAGGACGACGGACGACGGTGCGGTGGCATGTTTGGTTACACTCTTGCTCCCGGGGAAATGCAGCAATGTTACTTGTAAGCCAGAGTTTTGGAGGACTGCTCACTGCTCTTTCTGTGGAAAATGTAGGACTGTACGACGATGGTGGTTGTTTGTGGCGGTGCGGTGGTGCGACACAATTTCCGTAATTGCCGAAAGGAGAGGAGAGGAATTTACGTTTCATATTTAATGCATTAGAAAGAAGAGATGTACATAGCAGCACCGCTCATTTGGGGGGACAGGGACAATCCGCAAAATGCTAGTTTCCTGGGGAAACATAATCATCGTCGTGGCTAATTTCCAAGGAAGGTTGCTTTTCTGATGTGCAGCAGCAGCCTCCACCTCCCTCCCTCCCTCCTTCTCTCTCTTCACTGCTGCTTCTCGCTCTGTATATTTTTTGGAACGGGGTTTTCATTTCGCCTACTAAAAGTACTAATGTCAAATGACGGCCCTCATAGTGCACTTGATGCAATTTATGTCCTGGAATATCCGCAGAAAGCCAATTACTGAGCTGTGTGGCAGGCAGGGTTGAGAGAACCACTTGGGAAGCTGCCTTCACCTTGTGACTCCAAAAAGCAAAACGCTGGGAGCCTCAGTTGCTACACGATCCCCTCCTACATTAGTCGAAGCATGCTTTTTTAGATCCCTGGGATGATGAAGCAATGCAATGCCTCTTCTTTTTTGGCTCACTTAAGTAATAATAATAACATGATACTAATGGAAATGTAAGGTTGAATCTTCTACTGCAGTTGCGAAACGTTCCATCTGGTAGGAAATATATGCACACACAGATCAACTCACACAGGAGGAAGGAACAACACTTTCTGCTGCCCACTTGCCAATTGATGACATTCGGTTTGGAGCTGTGTGCAGAAAAGTTTTTTTCCCTCTTGTTTGGAACGAGTTGTTGCATTATTTGTTTGGCGGCTGGCAGGAGATAATTGAAGTGCGATGTGTTCATGACCTTGGCTTGGCAGTTGTTTTGGCATTTTGATGATGATGATGAGAGTGATTTATGCAAGAGCAGGACTGTCATTGCTCGTTATTAAACTCAGTGTCATTCTGATGATGATGATGTCGAGGAGATGATGCTGCATTCAATCACGGTGAACGTGAAATATAGCAAACTTTTTTGCCAATGCACATACCTAATGTAGATTGCATTGCATCCAAAACCATATTGCTTTTTCGGTGTATTGTCTGTTCCCTAATTAAGTAGCAACTTTATCACAGCCAACAATGAGTCCGATATGATATGAGTGCATCGCCGGCAACGACGGAATGAGTCTTTTTTTATGTTTTCGTCGGATTCGAGACAACTTCATTATTTTCTGCATCTCTTTGTCAAGTTGCGCGTCCTTGCGTCGTCAGTCTTCTTCCTTCGAGTACATACAGAATACCTAGTAGCCACTTCATTCAAGTGTCATTTTTCAAAGTTGATTGGCGAAGCCAAAAGAAAGTTTGGCACAATTTGAGTATCATTCTTCTTTCTTTCTTCTTTGGCTTCTTTGACAAAGGGAGAGGCTCCGGCTCTCTGTCATGTGGTAACCTTGGGTTCCACAACAGGATGTACTAAAACTTTGATTCGTGTCGTATTGCATATCATATCATAATAATAATAATAATAATAATTAATGATGCAGAAATCGACTCTCTCATTGCTTGCCACACATGTTTCCATTTCCACTTCTCTCTGCTCCCTCATCCTCCCCCCCTGCCGACATCCTTGATAATATGTTACATTATAGTTTTGTTTGGTTGTGACAGTTGACACACATTAAAAAATATTCCTTGATAATCTGCATACAGGAAGGGAAAAGGGCGAAAAACCTTGAGAAATAATATCATCTTGTACACGGTGCGATGGCGGTGGCGGTGGAGTAGTCGTCGTCACTACTACGTGACTTGCAAACACTACTTTAGTAATCCCCTCCTTATCCCGATATTATGAAAGTTTAAAGGGGAATAAAAAGATAAAAAAAAATCGGGGCTAGAGCTACTAGCTCTCTCTCTCTCTCTCTGATTCCTTTCAGATGATTCTTTTTACATGTCGTCGTCAAGAAACACGGTAAAGTAGAGTGAGAGTTTATACGCAAAGGGAATTTGAAAGGAAAGAGAGGAGAGGAGCGAGATGAGAGAGGAGAGGAGTGAAGAAAGCTAATATTGTTTTTCCTCTTTCTTTCTCCTTCTCTCTCCACACGCCCCATTCTCTAACTCCCTTGATCTCGAGGTAAAAAGGCTTTGACGAGGATGATATTTGACGAAAAAAAAAAGTTTTTTTTTGGCAAAAACAGTTCGAGTTCCAAATTCTTATTCCCTCTTCCCTCTCTACTTATTTGTATATAGTCTAAGGACCATTTTTCCATTTGCGTGAAAAAACCGTGTTGAGACAACACACCGGTCGCCTTTTCCTTATGTGTTTCTTTGTGTATGTGTGGAAACCATGTCACATTTAAAAAAGTAGGCAGCTTGTGGCCAGTTGGAAAAACGTCGTCTGGAGAAAAGAAAAATAAATATAAAACGATCAACAACAACATGCTTTCCGTCTTTCTGTCCCTCGGCCCGCATTTTGCCCTGTTGTTGTTGCTGTTGTTGGTATTCCCACAAAAAACTTTCACTTTGCGCCTCCTTTGTGTTTTCTCCTCCGAGTCTGGCGAAATGCGAGGGGATGGATAATGAAGGAAATGAGAAGCTAGATTTAACAAGGGGCCCCTCTCCTGACACTCCGCCTCTCTCCATCCACCAACATTTCATTTAGGGTGTGACACATGGACTATATACCTGCCAGTCTTTGCAGAGTTGATAAATCCGTGTGTACACACACTGAGGAAACCAAGTGGTCCACAGACAGAAAAAAAATATATATAAAACTTGTAAAAAAGTAACAAGATTCTGGGTAGAAAAAAAAAGTTTCTTTTTTTATTCACGGAAACTAAACTCGATGAACAAGTAAGATTGTCACACATTCTGCGAATCTTACGGGGACAGAATATTAATTCAAGGTGGAATGCTCTAGATGTAATTTTGGGGATGACAAAAAAGTTATATTATTATATACCTATTTCATTTTATTTTCACTTTTATAATACCTTTGTCTGGCTGGGCTTTGTAGATAGACAAAAGTCTGCCAATGTCGTTAGTAATTAGCCAGCTGAAAGTAATTTGGTTGTATCACATATCATCAGTCAGTATATAGCAATCCGTAGTAAATTACGCAACTTTCAGACTGCTACTATCCTCTGGTACAACCTGTTTAAACAGGAAAAACTAAACAAAAGATGAGTTCCTGGAACAAAACAATTACAAAACAAGTTTCGGAGTTTTATAAAAAAAAAGAAAAGACTCTGCTGAATTTGCAAGGCTGGTCTGTCCTCCTGTTGTCTCCTCATTTAAATATTGAGGATGTAATATGTTTGCCAAGAGAGTCTGAGTGAGTGTCTATATTATGATCCTCTCTGTCAGAGAGAAGACAATAACTCCCACAAGGGAAGGCAGGCTTTTATTATGGGTGTCTTCAGCCGTGCAGGGGTTGTCAGCCTGAACAACATGGCGTGGGATCCAATGACAATAATTTTCACTTTTCCCCAAAAAAAAAATGTCCCACCATCCTCGCCTCTCCTCCTCTCAAGATTTACGTGAGAAAAGAAACTTGGAAAAAGAGACTCTTAAAAGTTCACTGATTAAGTAAGTATTTTGTAGGTTGTTTCACAAGGTAGTTTGCATCATGCCATCACCGACGCCACCACCACCGTCAACCGTCTCATGTAGATTAAGTGCATTAATTAGCCCAGCATTATCTCTCCTGTGGAAAAAGAAGTTTTTTTCTGTAGTCTCGGAAAAAAGTAATAAATCATTTTGAGCACGCAATTTTTCCACTTCTCTTTCTCTCCTCATTATACATTATGAGCTATATAAACTTATGCGAGATGAGGTACTCTCTCACTCTCTTCCTCCTCCTCCTCCACATTTTGTCGGATATATGTAAATCTTTATCCAAAATCGTCTTCATTGAACACACTTTCCCCCAAAACTGCCACATTGTGAAACTAGCAGCAGCATGCTCACGTAATTCCTTTGGTTGGTAATGAATTCATGTTATTATAATAATAATAATATATATTTTTAGAGGGGGAAACAACCTTATCCCGCAAAACAATGTCCAAAAACGGGTTTTGTCATTGTATTATCTTGTAATCCACCACGGCCGGTGGCTCACGTAATAATATACATGTCAGCCGACTACATGAATTCAAAAGGCGTACAAAATGGCTCCTACAAGACTATATATCACATTCTTTGAGCTAAATGGAATACTGCCATTTACACACAAAGTAGTGTGGAGTCCACCACGCACCACCGAGGAGCAAAATATTTTTCTTCGAGGACCTCCAACCTCTCTGCTTCCTATACTTTTGCTTCAGTTTGTTCCCACGGTCCAAGGTTGCGCGTTGGGGATTTAGGAGTGGATAAGTATCCATTACAAAAGCATTCATTATGATATCATCTTCGTCTTTTTGGGCTAAATATATATACAGCACACGTTGCCACCGGATTTTGTTTAAGACAAGAGGGGAACTAGTGTTCCTCCTAATCCGCTGGTATTATACTACATGTTAAGAGAAAAGAATCTTATGGAACAAAGTCCACAAGTATAGGTATCCATCCATCCATGCGTGGGTATATATAATATACCAATGACCATAATGTACTCCTCCGCGTGTATTGTTTTATCTTGGCATCAGGAAGAAAAGTAGTGAACTTAAGATATTCTCAAGAACGTTCCAAGTCTCAAAAATCCTCCTCCTCCTCCTCCTTCCTACTCCCCGCCGACATCATTGCGGTTTGTTCGATACGCTCTTTTCTGGCTGGCGGTTGGAGAGGAGGAGGTTCGCGTTCGAGTCCAAATTCCCATTGAGAATTTGAGCTCTCTCTCTCTCTCTCTCTCTCTGCCCTCGAGTAAATCGCATGAGGGGAGTAGTTTTTAGAGGAAGCAGCAGGATGATCAACCAAGTCCATCGATTTTAATTGGACGACCTCCTCGTGTCCGACTTTTCGGACGAGAGGATTTGGAGTTCATAAGTATATATATATGTTAGTCCCTATATACATTCCATTTTGTTATTTTTAGCAAAATAAGCTAAGAGAGAAAAAGAATTTTGAACTTTATCCAGAGACTTGCTCCCATTCCGTCCTTGGAATAATAATAATAATAATAGTAATAATACAAGCCCCACACGTTTACATTGTCTTCCTATTCCGAATAAAATGTTCATCCTTTTATAGTCGTGTACAAAGTTAGCATAGTTTAGTCTGCCTAGTCTGAATCTCAATAGATTTTAGTAGTTTTTGGTAAGCGCTTAATGGAGGATGTTTTTTGTGGTCATCACTATCACATAAGACCCCCGACTAAAAATGCACGATGGGATGAGATGATTTCGCTTGTGTGACTAGAGCCTCGCTGCCCTGACTGCAGTGGATCCACAAGAAAGCAGTTTTGTGTTTGTCAGTGTTTGTGTACTCTCATCGTTAGAAGTATTGGCGGATTCAATGTCAACGAAAGAGTTGAATGTCGGTCGGTCGGTGGGTGGAAAACTCGTCGTTCCCAAACTGTTGACGATCATCAGTAAATATGCGGAAGAGAAAGAAGAGAGCCATATTAAATATCATCCTAGTTCGCTTGCTTGCAAAATTTTATTGGGAAAACATGCTTGAAACTTGAGAGCTGTTGTGTTGGGCTAGTCCCTCCAGTCTCGTCCATGTACATGTAATAAATGCAGTCTGCATTACCATGCATCCTGCATTTTGCCAGACGGATTCCCATTTAGCGAGAGAAGTAAAAAAATATGGCAAATATCAAGGATGTTGTGTTGCATGGAGGAGAGGAGGCGGAGGACTGCAAAACATCATTGACATTTCAGCGATACGAAGTACGAAGGCTGTTTTTCTCACACAAAAAACATTAGGAAAACACCAGATCCGCTCACATTAGCAATTAGTGGCGACAGCTTTATGTACTCAAGAAATGCGAGGAATAAATGGGAGTAAGTCGGTCGGTGAAACTCAAGGAAATAATGGTTGTAAGTAAATAAAACATGCACAGCAGTTAAGAGTTTTTTGGTTGGACCACATCACTTCAAAGCAAACCCTCCCCCCTCATGAAAAAATCAGAGATTTGCTGGGATCCGACTTTGAAGGCATTTTAGACTCACGACGAATGATTGATATGATGTGATTCGTGTTTTATGCATGTGTATTTTTTGCCAACTGTTTTGTAGCCCCGCACTGAATCTCCTTAATGCAGTATAAATTACGTGTTAAATATGACATAATTCTGTAGTAGTTGACTCCGCATTTCTGTATTTCGTGGTCACCTTCCAACAGTTCCAACACAACGCCTGTCGTTTCGTGCAAAAAGTCAACTGACTGAGCTAGTTGAGAGCCCATAATTATAATTCTTTTTTTCGAGAGTTGCCCTACTTTCACAACTCGGAGTCGACCATGCCATACAACATCCATAACAATTTTCTAATCACAACCCGAATAAACGACAAAACCCTTTTCCTCCAGAAAGCCTTCCTGTCTAATTGAACCACCAACCTTCCGGTATGGTAGTCGTAGCCGCAGTAGAGCACGCATTATATGTCTGGCAAAATGTGTTTGCGTGGTTCAATCAGGGATCAATAATCAGAGATATCGATACATGTACTTATTATATAGATACCACTATCAAAAATCCTACATGCATAGTCGCTCACTATATATACTTGTGCTAATATGTATCACTGCGTAAATGAACTTGCATACAAGTTTCACGGCTCCCTCCATCCGCTCCGCACCGCTGCAACATAAACACAGCACTCCACTTTTCTGTTACCACCACCACCTTCAGTTCTATATATACTGTGTGTGTGTGTCTGGCCGGTTTAACCAGGCAACTAATTGTAAGTAACTTACCGTGTAAGCAAAGTGTCATTAAGGCTTAGTGTTGTTTCCACATTTCTGCATCTTACATCATCGAATTAGCTCTCAAAGTAAGTAAGTAGCTCCGGGAGAGCCATGAGCTAACTATTTTCGTGTGTTTTCAGGTTGAAGAGAGCTCGTCCCTCCCCTCCCCCCTGCTATATGAACCTCTCTCGAACCCCGATTTTTTTTCTTCTCTCTTGGCGTTTTAGCAACCTAAACAATTTCCCCTGGTTTTCATGATGTCATTCCATTATCATAATGATTATGGGGGCGTCCGCGAAAAGCGTGTTTATATTTACTCGTCCGTCGTCCAGCCAGATTTCACTTCTTGTGCTAATTCGCAATCACCAACAACACCCTAGCCGATGAGCCTCTTACTTATATATTTCCTCTCAACTTATTTTTTTTTGTTTAGCCGCAACCAAATAAGTACTTACCACTTATATGAAACTGACGAAATGGAGCAGAATGGTGAAATTGGTGCAATCCACCACCGCAATTTCATAAATAATGCATTTTATAGATTTCCCTATAATAGTTACAATTGACCAAAACAAATACCAACCAGCTAAGTAAAATCCAAGCTAGCCTACCTACACAAACAACCTCACTCGCAATTTTATTTTATTTAATCTGGCTGGAGCCAAAAAGGAAAGTAGGCGAAAAAAGCCACTCACGACCATCAGCCACGGACGGTAAACTTGTCGAGAGTGAAAGTCCAATCCTTTTAACCTGCTGCAACCCTGTTCCGTCCTCGTCAGAGCTCTTCACTTCACAAGAGAGAAAAAAGAAAGGTTCCTGGTTATTTGAAAACTTAAGTATAACGTCTTGCATCTCCTCCACACTTTGTTTTTGCTCCTCTTTTCCGGAAAGAGAAGGAGCTGATGCATGTCTTCAATCAAGCAGCCACACAACCTTGGCTAATGCAAGGCAAAAAAAGAAGACAAAAAAACAACTTTTCTGATTTGTAACTTATGTTTCGCAACCAACCCTACTCTTCCCCCCGCCCCCCTTCGTAACAACATCCTTCTGACATGCACTGAACAACCCTTGACATTATATGCTCATACTCGTCGTAAGCAAACTAGGATCTCCTGCAAATCTCCAAAATATACCTTTCTGATCCTTTGCCGTGTGTTATGCACTAACATAAAAAAGAAAATGGGGGGATTAGTGTTATGTACTTAAGAATCCCTACAAGATAATATGCCCCGTATGTACGGATGGGAGGCTCAAGAAAACTCTGACAAGAGTCTCATCGTCATCATGAAGCACAAGCATTAACAACTTGAACAAAGATTGTATCGCTAAATCACGTTTTTTTTTCTCCAAGATATTTTAAAAGTTTTTTTTTCGCAGCAGAATTTCGTGAGATATTATGAGCCAGTGAATTATTAATCAGGTACACATTAGGCAACACCACCACGACACGACCCCAGACAAAACAAAAATCATATATGCACAAACTGCTCGCAGAGAAGAGAGCAGTCATAAATATTATACGGTTAGAACGGTTCTTACCGTTATTTTTTTCCACGACCCCAGACAAAACAAAAATCATATATGCACAAACTGCTCGCAGAGAAGAGAGCAGTCATAAATATTATACGGTTAGAACGGTTCTTACCGTTATTTTTTTATGAAGATGTTGAAGAGGGCAAAGAGGAGCCATTTAGTGAGAAACCTTTAGGATCATCCCGTTCCGGGATAGCCTCTGGTCTAGCTAAACATTATTGGTGCAAGAAGCAAGCAAGGTGAAGGTAACACACAAAATATTTTTTTTGATGCGCCCAAATTCCAACCTGCATTACCACAAAAAACCAGGACGGGTTGGCGACTTTATGGGGGAATAAACCGAGAAACTAAGTATATACTTATAGGAGCCTATATAGCAAATATTTTATTTGGCAGCGACGCATATTTTATTATTTCATTGTGTTACTTACCTACCTTGTGTTTTCCCTAAACCCTTAATATTTTACAGGGATATTTGGAGGGAGAATATAGGTTTTGGGTAAATATAAAAAAAATGCATGTTTCCTGGATATCATGGTGCGGTGGTTGCATAGAAGGTAGAGAGCTGTTTAATAACACGATTTCCAGGGATAGACATAAAACAAGAGTTGAAACGAACGTGCTTTTTCTTCATTCCCCTGCCATTTCATAAGATTCATGATAATACAGGCGAATAAAGCTAGTCCAAGACCACCTGAATTCCCCAGTTAGTAGCTTTTATTGCCCCATTGAAGAGGTTCGCACACAAAAAAACGAAGAGCTGCTGTGATATTCTCTCATGTTTTCCGGTTAGCGAAAAATTCGGAAGATGAGTCTTTTGTGCCGTTTTTTTCAACCCCAGACGACGAAGCCCACCACCACCACTGTTTATTTATTATAGCGACGGTCGTCGTAGTTCCGCTCTTGAATTAAAGCCAAGCTTAAACTTCCTCTAAGAAAAAAAAGAGATGGATGGTGGCGGTGGTGGTGGTACGTGCAGTAGTATGCAGTGAGAGTCTTACATTTTTTTTCGTGGGACAAAAAAGGTAGTAGCAGCATAGTTAGTATATCCTAAACGTCCCTACCTATTTCTAATACTGCGCTATTTAATATAACAAAAAACAGAGCCCAAAACTTGGTTTCAGAAAGGAAGTTGAAATTGTGCTGCTGCATTGTGTGTATCCTGCTTCTTAAAAGAAAAAAGCTGTTGTACTCCTCCTGTCGTTGCAGATCTGTTGCAGAACACGTGTTCCGTGTTCCTCAGAAGAAGCCAACAAGAAGTGGGATGATAACGCAGTTGGGAATATATATTTTTCAGCTTTTTGGAAAGATGAAAAAAAGGTGACTAAGCAGCTCGTCGTTCAAGAAATGTTGGTTTGACTAGTGTGCTGGAGGCTAGTTAGCATCTCGTCCTATCTTGGTGGAAAAGTAGTGTGTGTATTATTATATCTCGACGACTTGGTTACTTTCTTTCTTTTTTTTATTTTCTTATCTGGTTTTAGTTGCCGTGGGAAAGTTTATAGAGCTTTCTCCCTACGATCAGATTTTTAATAAGCAATCAACCGTGTGTTGTTGAAGCGCAGGGGTTGGTAGTTGGTGGGGAGAAGAATATAAAGACAATTTTGTCGTCAACTTTTTTGTATTGTGTTACGTTACTTGGTTATGCGTTGCAGTCAAACCACCCACCTCCACGTGCACCTAACGCCTTTTATTTCTTTATCCTATTTACGCGAGAGAAGAAAAAAATGTGAGAATATTATACAAAGAGGAAAGCTGTTGGTGGTGGTGGTGGTCGTGGTGGAGGTGGGTGCTGATATACTTTTACCTGTAATTTCAATTGTGCACATTTCATTGCTTCCTTTCTCCGAGTTAAGATGGTATGGTGGGTACCTTTTGGCGTGGGAAAAAATGAGACACGAACCTTTATCCCCATTCAATAGCTCGATGTCAAATGAATACTACTAGATTACAGAGTTGGGGAACACCGGAATAAAAGGGGGATCGCACGCAGTAGAATCTTACAAAAAACCCAATAAACATCCCAGCTCCAAAATGGAGATATTATATCATTCCATAAATAGTTAAGCATATGCATATTATTGAATGCTTGCTGATATATACATATGTTTCACTCCGCTCTGCAAAATAGTACAGCTGCAATAAAAAGCCAGTAGTTGAGCAGCAGGCAAAAGTTTTTAATTCTAAGAAAGTCCACCAGCGTTACCATTCGAGACGAGTTTTGGAGGAAGCAACTACTTAAAAAACAAAAAACAAAAATCCTCCGTGTTTGGTCGTGGGTTGGGTGAGTGGCGAGGTTTATAACGAGGCGATAGGCGCTATGATATGATAGTATAATGTTTATTCTTAAGTTTCTCAAATCCCTCCCCCCCCCCTCTCCACGTGCTTTTAAAGAATATATATGTGTATATACATATATATACAGCGCATTAAGATTTCAGTAGGCCATGTCAAGTTCAGTCTACGCGTCCTCCATCTTTTTATTTCTTACAAAAAAGTAAAGTAAGCCACGCCACCACACACACGTCGATCTGTAATCCCCTTCTTCTTCAAGTGATGGATGTATAGGTTGTGTGAGTTCACACAGGTAGAAAATTTCCAATCAGCAACAGACGCACGAGCACTGGGGTTGTTTATCACGAAAGGAAGAATGAATAGTTGTGCATGCACGCCGATTAGTTTCACATGTGAAATACGTGACGTACATAAGTTTAGCATGAAAGAGGAAGGAAGTTCGCCGTTTTCCTCCGTTCCGCCGACATGTTTGTCATGTATGTCTCACACTCAGCCAAGCCACGACTTTGGCGAGTAAACTTGTGGTTACTACTACAGTGTCGTCGACGAATGGAAAAAGTGCATCTTGAGTGAGGGTAGCCCCCATATATAGCCCATTCTCTTTCCATGTAAGACGTGACCCGTCATGGGGTTCGCCACACCAAGACGACAAAGTGGAAGAAGAGAATGCGTAAATCTGCGTAAAGCCAGTGGAGCGGACTATAGGAAATAATTTATTTTCATTGCAACTCCGCAACTATTTAAAGTATGGAGAGCAATTAAATTGGACGTTTTGGTAACCTCCAGTTATCCTCTTCATGCATGGCGATACGCATATAAGTATTTCTTTTAGAAACTTTGTCTAGACAAATGCCTTTATAGCTTTTTAGCTCCTTTTTGAATTCCATTTGACTTCTCTCTTGCCATGATGGCTGATGCCGATGATGTGACTTGCCCAAATTTCGTTGCTTCTTTTTTCCAAGCTGCTCTCGATTTCTCCATTTTTATTCTTGTTCCTTATACCTATACTTTCCTTTTTCCCAGGACACTTAATTTTTCTGGGAAAAAAGCGAGATATGAGTTGGTCCTGGGAGTAGTCTAGTCGTCCTTATTCTTTTGCCCGTCTTAACTTTGTATTTTTTTGCTCCATATTCCCAACTTACTTACTTATAATGTGTACTTGCATGATAAAAAAATGTACATGGTACACGCATGTATCTTCTTCTGTAGAGAACTACTTCCGCGGCGATCTGATACGAAATTACCTACATGCATGCTTTCCCCTTCAGTGAGTGAGCAAAGCTTGGAGGCTCTTATTTTTGTTGAAAAAAAAAATTTCCAGAGGAGAGGAAGGAAGAAGTATCAAAAACTACTCAGAAGCAAATTCTGTAGTTCAAAATTGGTGAAAAAAAAGATTTCAGCGCAAGCATTTTCTGTGTCGCGATCGCGATATAAAAGTTTTCAAGTCCACAACTTTCACATTCCCTCCCGTTTTCTTCCCTTTCACCCTCCACTAGAATCCGTTAAAGGGGGAAAAGTTGGTTGGGAGTCTAGAAAAAAACACACACACACACACAAATTGACTATCACGACGGATGCTGGTTTCGTCTCTAGAGTCTCGCTTTGTGAATCACTTCACTGCAGTAGTAATCCATCTCCGATTGGAAATGGTAGAAACAAATATAATATAATATGAGTTGGGAAAAAGAAGATTTTTCCGCGACCAGGTTCGTTTCGTTCGTATCGTAGTGCGTAGTAGTCGAATTTCCGCATCAGAAGGAAATACCTAGAAATGATCGCTCGAGAGGAAAACCATCATTTTGTGCACATCAGATGGAAATCAGATATTTGGAAAGTTGGATTATTTATTATTAGAGCTTACAAGTTTTTGCGAAAATGATGCATTATGAATGATAATTAGCAGCTCAGCAGTTCCCCCTCTCTCTCTCCCAGCTCATCATCATAATAATAAAATGTAATAATAATCCTGATGATGACTCTTTTTCTATTCACAGCGATGCCAATGGAGCTATTCGCCATGTGGCAGCAGTATCCATGGATATTTGGGGAGATTGCTTGTTCCCTCCGAGGGGTAATCACGGAGTGCACAACATATGCTTCCATTCTCACCATCGTCGCGTTCACCACAGAAAGATATGTTGCCATTTGCCATCCGATGAGGTAATCCATTCATGATCAGTCGAGTTGAATTGAACCAGTGAATTACGACGTTACACAACTAAACAATTGTTCATTCTTGGAAAAATGTTTTATTGTTATTTGTTTTTGCGTACGTACGTAGGACCCAAACCAAATCGAAGCTGAGCCGAGCCACACGAGTGATCTCTCTGATTTGGGTCATCTCCATTGCTTCCGCACTCCCCTGGGGGGCGTACATGCAGGTACACACACAGTTTTTATTACACAATCAACTCTAATTTGTTTTACATTCAACAGCATAATAAGTATTACATTGTATATGTACTATGACGTCGGTATTCTGCTTCCGTCAACTATCAAGTGGGCACTCAACCACGGATCAGGTTAACATAATCCAATTAGGATGAAAAAATCGATCCTCCTCCACACCTACCTACCTTTGGCATTTTACTACTATTGCACAATTCTCACTTTCCATTCCCATCCAGCAACTAATTAGCTATTGCTTATTATGATGCCTAAAATTGTGTTCAGCCGAACACTCGACTCGGACATCATCATTGAGGTAAAGCCGCAGCGCAGCGCCTTCATCAGCTTCCTCATTCAGGATACTGCCTGATGATGGGCAGTAAGGGGCGAGCTGGAATGCGAGTTGGCAATAACGGTCTGACCAATAATAATATGGTTCCACTCCATTTCATTGTTTCCCTCTGCAAGTACATCATCATCATCTGAGTGATAGGAGGCTCGCATATAAGTGCTCACTGGACAGAGAGACAATAGACATCAGTGACAGGATGATGACAAATGGAAATAAATGGATTACTATTTGACGACGTCAAAGTATTTCTATATGGCCATTAGATAGTTGAAAAATATCTTCCAGCTCCATTGATCCGTGCCAAGAAATATGATGATGATGGCTTTCGTTGGAAGGTTGCGTTTGAAGTTGACAAGTAGCTGGAAGAGCTCCGTGTGGCATGCGTATCGTATTTCAAAACATTAGCAAATGTGCACACGAGCATGAAATGCTTAAATGAATGCATGCAGCAGCCGACTATGACCTATGACTATAATATTGTGTGCTCCACGCTGATATACTCAATATCTTCATTCAGATTGAATTGTAAGATTTTTTCGAGATATGCAAATTAGCTAGGAGCGATCCCATTTAGTGTTTTAATTCCACCCATATCCATTCCATTATTGCCCAGAGTGCGATTGCAAAATTTACACCATCTTTAGTAATTCGCACTAATGGACGTAGAATGAATATTTCCCCAATTACTATTAATCTATTAGTTCTCAAATCTGCACAAATTTCTATATCGTCGTACGCGCACTCTATCCAGAGTCAGGAGTCTAGAGGTCCATCTTCCCAAACTGTTGATCAATTAGCAATTGCTGCAAGTTGCAAGCAACGGTACATTAGGAAGGCTCATTTATTACTTGGATGATTATATATGCTCAGGCTCAGCACAGACCTTCAGAATTAGGAAATCCGAGTCGACTTACTTAGGCAACAGCGGAATTAGCAAATAATGCATAAGCTCAAAAAGGAATTGCGTGATTCCTCCTGCCGCCTCATTAAAAGTATTTAGCACATGACTGGAATCAGGATAGGATACGGAGTGAGTGAGCACTTACGTACTTCCTTCCCATCATCCACGAGACTAGCTTAGCAGCAAGCTAATTCTCCGTTCCCGTTTCTATTCTATTCTATTCCTGTCGTCATTTCACACGGCCTGGCAAGTGCTAAGCTGGAATGAAGATTAATTGAGAAAATGAATTGATAAATTTGCCCATTTAGTGGTTCGACAAGTCATTTACTTTCCCTGGTTGAATGAAGGAAGCGGAGGGTATTTGCCGTTGAGGCACTAAACGTGCATCATCCTTCTTTACATTTTAGTACAGCCACTACCACACTCCCCGTGCGAGAAGAAGAGACATTGAAACATTAAAAATTAATTTTGAGCACCTCTCTCCTCCTCTGTCCATATTTGACAGTGGCAGATGTTTGTCCTAATGAAAATGAGATTTCCTTTCAAAGCAGGAAATAATAATAATAATAATAGCAACAAGACTGTATATAACTTTTTTGCTTGCTGCTGCTTTCTTCCTTCTAAAATAGAGAGGGGAATAAATGTTCATGTGTGGATGAGTTGATGGCGTCGAGTCTGGTGGATGCTATGTCGACGAATGGCAACAAAAAAGTGAGTCCTGATAATGGAGCTGTTTGCTCTCCCTTTTACCAACATTTTCGAGCTGCAACCTATAATCGCCAGTAATACCCGTATAGCCTCTATGGTTGTATAATATACTTGTTAGTTCTGCAAAAAGTGTCATCTTATCATCACTTTCCCCATTTCTCCCGTAATCCTAATGTGCTTTTCTTTTCCAAATAATAAATGACTCCTCGTTTACCCTTCAAGAATGTCCGAGTGTCACTGACCTTTGACATCATTTACTTACTTCACTTACTTACATGTCAACCACTCACTTTTTCACCTTCATATCGATCTCCAAAACGCTGTTGCTGGCTGCCACTCGAGTTGCGTCCTTCACCCCGCTTTTTAAAAAGCTTGTGGAGGATTGAAGTGGATTGAGTGTGTCACGAGGCGGGTGGGTGACTGACTGAAACAAACAGCCACAGCAGAGTTTAGATATTCATAACCATGTTTGTCTCGAACTCCGAACTGCCAGAGCTCTTTTTGTAGTTCAACATAGAAAAAAAGTCTATTTCCCTTTCGCTCACCACTTTCTCCCCTTTTCTTGATAACACAATTTTAACACTTTTCTCCAAAACGTAAGCTTTTGAAAGGGAAGAAAGGGGATAGAGAGGAGGGGAACACAAAATGCTAAATAAGAAAAAAATAAATGAGTGGCTCAATTAAAGAGTTGAGCCAGCGAGAGCAGGCGACAAAGTTCATTTCCACTTTTAGACTCCCTCACTCGTTCGCTATACACATGTCGAAGAAATCCCGAAAGTCGAAAGGTCATTTTTCCAAAGAAAGTGTTCCCTTTTTATCCGTATTCATGAGCATTTTATTCCATGTTTTTAACGATACCTACCTGCCTCTCGTTCCCTTTATCTTGGTTAGTATCGGAGAGACGGAACGGAAATGAAGCAAAGTCACAGAGTTTAAAAGAAGAATACTACTACTTTTTATATAATAATAAGTCATCTTTGCAATCCTACTTCCACTCGTACAAAAAAAATCTTTAAACTGGTTTCTTCCCTTATGAACCCTGAATATCTCGCACATCCTATCACATCGCACTCCTTTTTTGGGGGTACAGTTTTTTATGTATTACATGCGTAAAATACTACAAGAGGCCCGTAGGAGTAAGTGTGTATTAAGAGCACTTGCTGGGGTACTTATATAATGTCAGGCTAGAGGTACTCCTCCTCCTCCGCCATCCAACTTGACATGCAAGAGAAAAAACATTATGGGTTTTACGACAGTATTTTGCATAATTCACCTCACTCTCGAGACAAGTGTAAAAGTCGGTAGGAAGAGGAAACTGGTGCAGTGAAATGTAATAATGGCCCTCCACCAGCCAGTCAGACTATATATAATACAATATAGTACAAGCAAGCACCCACACCGAACGACCACCACACTCCCAACTACTTTTCCACTTTCTCACTTGACGCAGTAGTCCAAGTCCAACTCCAACTATACAAAACATCGTTTTTTTATATCACGTACATAATCACCGTATCCGAGCCGATTTTGAGAAGCTAGCTAGGCTAGTTATTCATCAGTTATATGATCCTTCTTCAATGCATGTTTCTTCTGTGTAAGAAGATTGTAGTTAGCGTTATTATTACTCGTATACGACTTGCTTGCTTGATATTAAGATGGAGATCAAACTTAAGTGGATTGAAGGGCTAAACTTTGCATCTTTCCGGAGAGCTACTACTACTACAAGAACTACTACTACTACTACACTACCTATATACCTACCTCCCTACTTCTTTTATAATACAAAAATCACAAACATCTTCTTTCATGTGAATCTGGGGAGAAGCAACGGAACTTGTTGTTGTGACATTTACGATTAGTTTGTCTTTGTTTGAGTGTTATGGACTTGAGGAAATAATGTGAGCCTAAAGCTTTATTTCATTTTCACTGATTCGGTGTCTACAAAACACTTTTATTTTGCTGTACGCTTACTCTGCAATGCTATTATTCGGTCGAGCTATATGTAACAAAGACCCAAGTTGCACATCAGCATTTCTGTCACAATGAAAGTGTTGTTAAGCCCCTGCATCGTGCATTAGAAGCAATACCCTCTGCAATTTGGGTAATTAGATTATTCACTTGACTATAATTTGTGTGGGTGATCGAAACTCGAATCAAACTCTCACCGGCGACTCATGCAATTGCAACAACACATTTTTAGTAAATTCTGTTTGTGACACGCATGCTCGTTTTACTTTTCCATCCAATCTCGGCTTAATACGGCCGCCTATAATATAATATTATAATTAAACGGTTCATTATTCAATGAGCAGTAGGCAGTTAAGAGATGTGTAGGTAGTTTCATCTAAGGCTAATTATCCTTGCAGAATGTGACTCATCCTCCCCGATCGTAAATTCGTAACATAGCATTTTCGTAAAGGTCTTCTTGCGTATCTGTGGGCCGTTGTTTGTCGATTTACTAGCAGAAAATATATGCACTTACGTATTCGGAGGTGGGTGGGTTGGTGGAGGAGGAGGAAGTTACATGGGTGGTGGTGGAGAACTAATAAAAACGCTGACTATGTTAGCGAAAAACTTTAGTAAATATCCTCGCTGTACAAATTCGTCGCATGTGCAATTGAAGTCAGAGCAAAAGTTGGTTTTGCAGAAAAACAAATTGCATAAAGTGCACCACCTACTTATATGGTGGTATTTTTGCTATACGCATGTATACCTGCAATATTTTTCATACTTCAACTCACATCCACCCAGCCACCCACCCACTCCATGAACAATCTGATATTGTACCGTAATAGTAAAATCCTAAAATTCATTCACCTGGGCCAGGTTCATTCCTTCCAATTATGATGCATTACCGGCGGCGGCGAGGTGGGCATGATGCAGCACCAACGATAAGTTCACTGACAGCAATAATATCCGACTCTATACTACTTTCTTACCAAATTTTGCCAAAATTACCTCTTTTCTATACCAAAATAAACGATGAGGTTGCTCACTATACATTTTTCATATTTTCGTGTTTTTTTTTAGAAAATATTGAACGTCAAAAACAGATTCTCATACGAGAAACGCAATGTTTTTAAGAAAAGGCATTCACAATCAGTTGCTATGACGTTTCCACTTATCTGTCTTCCGTTTAAACTTTAGGCTTCCGTTTTCGTCAGCATTTCGTAGTAGGGAAATAAGGAATATGTATATATGGACATGGAGAAAGTGACAGTTATCAATATCCACTGGGAACAACCAGCCATATTTTATTTGTCCAGCAAAATCCCAAGTTTTTCTGCATGCAACTGTGCCAAATCCGCAGAGCGTACCTGGCGAAGGTGAAACTGAGCAAAACAGATGAAATCGAGCTGCTGGCCACCTTTCTCCCAAAAACATTTTGCTTTTAGCTCTAAAAAATATGCCCCCTGCTCTGTACAAATTCCTATATAGCGACCGCTGTATCCCGCACCCAAAACCATCGCGTTAAGTGAATGGCTCAGAAATCCGAGTGAAACCTGTCATTTTTCATTTCCGGTGCTGCGTAATAATTTTCCAGAATTTACTACTTCTCCACTCCACTCACGCTCCCGCTCCCCCGTGAAAACTGTGTGGAGGGCTTGGGAAGGAAGGGAAACGCATGTCAAAACATGGATTTAGATTTAGATATTCAGAAAAACTACACAGTTTTTTACTTACTCGATCCGCGATGCCCTTGCGTTTCGTGCTACTACTCGAAACAATCAAAAAATAATAATTTGTTGGTGAATTCATGCAATATATATATATGTGGCGTTAGCGTTCCGCCAAAAACATTTACCCTTTAATGAACGCTCGCTCCAGCAGCAACATGATTGCATTATTTGTTTATTGCTGTTCGTGTGGATTTTGCTGCTGGATATGGCGAAAGGTGGTGGTGGCCGAACGAGAGGTCGGTCCGGTCGGTCGGTACATGAGCGCAAGGGAAATGCAAGATTTGTATCGGTGATCAAATCAAACGTATTAGCCTGCTAAACTTTAAGTTTATCGCTTTTTCCTAACAGGGTTATTAATTTTGCCAGGAAATCCTTGCCATTCTAGGATTACTACTTCCTCCCTGATATATGGCGTTACTGCTGCTTGCAAACAACATGAATGGGCTGTTTAAGTATATGCGGACTCCGTGACATAAACTGAACTGAGGTAGTCTGACAATTTTCGAGCTCCATAATGTTCGAGGACCAGAGGAACCAGAACTTGTTGACAGGAATAAGTCTCATTTTTGTCTATAATTATTATTATGCCATTTGGGCGGACTAGCCACGAACCCACTACTCCTCATACTCCACTCCACTTACCTGGTCAACCATGAAAAGCAAGGGTTAGTCTTCTGACTATGAATAAGCGGTGACAAAAAACAGAGCATTCGAATTCGCATTGGGTCGTGTTGTAAACTGAACAAAGAGGAAGGTAGAGATTTGCATAGTGTGTTGAAAATAGTTAGGTACCTAATGCCAAATAAAATGAAAGCCATCGATCCACATTAGAATGCAATTTTTGAACACCAACTTGCTTGAGTCGCGTGATGTGTCATGCTTCTTATAATGCATCAATAATATTGTGTATTGATTCTCAAAGTCGTTTGTTCCTACCATTTTGTTCCTTTGTTCTCCTCACAGGCCTGATTGATCACATGAAGGTATAAGGTTATGAGATAAATTGAATACAGGGCTAAGGCCATCGCTTGATGAATGCCTACAAAAAAATCTGCTGCAACACATCAACTCCCTGCCAACAGCAACAGCAGCAGCTGCTGCTCCACGCTGAAAAAAATTCTTGTTGGATGGATGGATAATCATTATGCTTTCATTTTTTTATCTCTCGTCGATGTCCCTGTCATATGAATAGTGTTAGAAAAAGTAGAAAAATGCATTAATCGACTATGATGATGAGAAACTATATATATATAATGTTGATGATATGAATGATGAGTGAAAGGAGATTAAAGCGAGCTTTCCACTCCTCTTCTCTCTCTCTGTTTCAGGTCAATTACGTCTATGATAAATCCAACCGCACCGTGGAGGGCTCGGCCTGGTGCGGCATTCCATTTGACAAACCGCACGGCCCAAGCCAAATCCTTGTGGTTGCATCCGCCGGCATCTTTTTCGTGATCCCGATGACCTTGATTCTCATCCTATATCTGAAAATAGCATTGGCTCTGCATCGAAGCTCAACAAATCAATCACTTCGACGGTGCTGCGCCTCCCATCATCCATCTCCGGATATGCCGACGAATCCACACCCCACCACAAATTCCATCAAAGGGGCCCAGATTGGCGGCGGAGCAGATAGGAATGGGAGCGTTAAGAAGGGACAGCAGCAGCCAGGCAATTTAAACAACAGCGGAGGAACTCTCGGAGCCTCGTCAGCTCATCCCATTCCCATGGGGAAAAGGTGCCAAGCTGAGATGGCACATATTCAAAGCCGGCGAGCCGTCATTAGGATGCTGGGTATAGTTACCACTACTGATATAAAATATTATAAAATTAGTTGTGCTTTTAATCTAAAACCTAGTAAAAAGAAGTGTGCCGTATATGGGGGTGGCGTGTATAGACGTCACCGCACACCACTGACCACAATGCAGCACAACACGAACCCTGTAAAAAAATGCTAAAACTCTAAACAAAAAAATAAAGCTGGGAAAGTAAAATGGTGGTGGCGTAGTCTCTGTGCTCATATAAAATAAAATGTGTGAGTGTGAGGAATTTTAATCAGTCAATTTTCTCATTTCTCTTTTTTTGCAACGCAGTGGCAGTGGTGATTGCGTTTTTCGTGTGCTGGGCACCCTACCAAGCCCAGCGAGTTTTATTCGTTTGCGTGTCAAAATACGGACAATGGAATAGTGTTTTGTTGAGGGACATAAACCAAGCTCTCTTTTATATTGGAGGTGAGTCTTACTTACTACTATTTTGCATGATTCAACATTATTTTATGTTATATTATTATAAACGCAAACTCTCATTTCAATATTATATTTTTCACTTGACAACACTTACAAAATTGACGTAATGAATGTGTGTCTTAATGTCGTCACAGGCGTGTTTTACTTTCTCAACGCGACCATCAACCCCATTTTGTACAGCGTCATGTCCAAGAGGTTTCGCCAGGCTTTCCGTGACAAGTTGTTCCGACCCGGATTGTGCTGCTTCTGTTTTTGTTGCAGTGAGATTATGATAATAGGACCAGCAACTCAAGGACTCGGTCCATTTAACGTGTCGACAGCAGCAGCTCCAGCCCGAGTTCGTCCTGGAGACAATCATCATCATGCAAACTCGTCGGTCAGGCACAATAACATGCTGGCGTCTTACAAAAGAAATAACATTCCGCCTCCGGTTTTGGAAAGAAATTTGAAAGAAAACGAGGAACAACGAGGAGGAGGGCTACAACGAGCAATAACATCACACTCCCCAGGTATGTATGACATGACTACCTAAAGCGCGTGGGATTTGCGATCAATTATAGTTGTCGAACGAAACATTGCTGCGGTTTTTGCACAACCTCCTCCTGTGTAAACATAAGCGCTTGTTCGACTCAAGGTACTCTCTCCAAATGAGAGCACAAATCCAAATAAATCCTAATTTCAAACCGCACTTTTAAGCTTGGGGCGCTGATGAGTCGTGAAAAAAAAAATCAGTGTAATGACGTGATAGTATTTCCCCAAATTTGAGAAACATTGGTGAAGTAAGTAATAAGAAATGGATGGATGGATATGTTCATCTGGATGTAATCAATTTGGCTTCATTATTATAGGAAATAATGTTGAGGCACAAGTTGGAGGAGCCCAGCTATCACCATCAGACAGACTACTACTACTCCGAACTCGTACAACATCCCCCCAGGAAAGACGTCGTACACGAGCAATCAGCCCAACAAAAAAGTCTCATTCCCTTCCAGACACATCTCTCTTTCCAGCAGCAGCAGTCTGTTGTCTCAATTCAGATGAGAACGACGACGGCTCTAGTAGTATGCCGGATGATGCTGGAGTCGTTGGTTCTGTGGCGGCGGATGGTGGAGGTGGTGGTGGTGGTGGGAAAGGGAGGAATGTGCGGAGTAGTAGGGAATGTGTCGTGCGAGTTGGAAGTCCTCACCACCGACACCTTTACCACAGAAAGTGTTTGCTGAAATTTACCTCAGTATCTGCTGAATGGTCCTTCAAAAGCAGATTTCCACTCAAGTGTGATCAACCGAGTTTGTCATGCAATTCCACTACCTCTGCTCCACTAAACTTTTGCTCAGGTACACAAATATCGTCGTAGCGAGTGAGTGAGTGGATGAAGTTATTTGTTTGTGCCACACGACTACTACGAGAGTCCCAATTCCAATATATGCAAAGATGTGTCTCTCTCTCCGTCCTTGTCAATAACCATCCGACAAATATATATTATTATGTCTTGTTTTTCAGGGGGAAAACGCGAAAAGTGTGAAAACTCGACTGAGGACGATGGGACACCGGAGCAACACCCGGAACGGAATCTAAAGAAATACAGTAGTAGTTATGATGATGATGATGATGGTGGTGATGATGCTGATGACGAGGGAGTTTCTAGGAGGAGGACAGTTCGCAAAGAGCGAGATAGCGAGTGTTGTTTAGCTCGCGTGCATTCCACAATGGGAGAAAATGATGAAGTCCCGCCGCCGCCGCCGCCACCGTCATCCCTGCCATTCCGCCCTAGTACTTTTAAACGACTCTCTTCATACGAGGGAGCTATTCTTAATACGCAAACGGAATTAGAGAAACACGGAGGATGTCGACTAGACTGCATGACTTCTTCGGCTTTGGAACCAAACTTCAGTAGTTGTAACCATTCCAATAAACAGGGTAAACGAAATGGGAATAATAATCTAGCGAGTTCGGCCAACAACGAAATGATTCATCTGGGAGTTTTGGTTGGTGGAAAGGGCCCACCACCGCCACCACTCCCGTTAAGAAGTCATCATCACGAGAGTCCGAACATTAGTGATAGCGACTGCAGCCCTGGTCCAGATTCCAGGCGGCTCACTGTCGACTCTGGAATTTGTCTTTGTGGGAGCGACGTTTGTGGAAATGACCAAAACCAGAAACAACAACATTCCAACAACAAGCTAATTCATGCCATGAAAGCGACCTAATTTTTTAGCTAGTGAACTACTTGTAGTACAACAAGACTAAACAAAGTTTTGTGAAATACATTAAAATATTATATAATACCTAAAATTTGTGTTTTCATCACAAAGGATTATGATGGGCTATGCCCTAAAGTAGGTACTATCTTAAGAAATTATTCAAAGCAGCAGGGTACTTTTTAAGTGTTTTCGTACATTGTATTTATGTATAGGTAATAATATTCCAGTCGAGAAGGAGATAACCGTTAGAGTATTTCGTCAAATTATATATATCGTCATGATGTCATCATTATATCTACAATATTTGTTGGCATAATTATTTTGTAAAATCAAAATTTTCAAAAGCAAAAAAACGTACGTACTAAGTATTTGATATATATCACTATAAAGTAGTTACCTATTTCCTATATTGTGAGTAATATGAGAAATTACAAGAATTTAGATTCCAACAGAAACCGTTCCAGCTCCATTTTGTATTTATTATGAAGAATACAGTCGTCTGTAAACTTGCGAGAGTGAATGTGTGAGTTAGTGAAGTAAAATGCATAGCATGATGTCATTGTGGAGCTTGGTTTGCTGATATCAACTGCCAAAAAATTGTCATTGTTTCTCAATAATTTATCCATCTATGTATGAAAATATCGCATACAGGTAATACACCTGTAATCTTGCTTTTGAAAAGAATCCGAAAGGTGTAGCTATACTATATAGACTCGTGCAAATCCAAAAATGATGTGGCAGCGTGTGTCTTTGCTGGGTGGCTGGCTGGTGTTCCACCTAGGTATGTTGTATGTACCTATTTGTACGTTGTACCGTGTTCTCTCAAAAGTGGGGAGCTTGCTTGCCCACAAAAATAAAATAAAATATTATCCTACGCCTCTTCGTCGTTCTCCACCCGTCCATCATCATTTTACCAGCAAGCAACCGTGTGAATTTCTAAGGCCACTGGCCATTTTTATGCGATTAAGGTTTCTTATGAAAAGTAATCGATATACACCTACTTATATACACGTATATATAAACTTAAAGGTACCTAGATATGAATGAGGTGAGGTGGTTACTCTACTCCGACTGCTTGTAGAAATGTAGGTGGTATTGGACAATGATGATTTTACAAAAAAGCATCTTTGCAAATCAAACCTTATTTTTGTTAGACTATATGACATCACATCACCCATGCAGCGGTGGAAACATAAAAATATATATAATATGTGGCATGATATTTGTATTCGTTGTTCATTAGAGAGTTATATAATAATATGATCAGAATTGAAATAAACTGTATCAGAGTGAAACATGACGCTGACACGTCGTCTTTTTTTTAACAATTTTATTATTTTCTTCCTTTACGTTGGATGAGCTCACAATTCACATCCAACAATTTTTGAAAATTATAGAACCTGAAGATCTGGAGATGGATTGCGATCCTCGTGGTCTACATTCTCATCTGCCACCTCCACGGCGTGTGGTGGTGGCGCTGGTGCCACAGTTCCGGCGTCATAACAACTGACGTTGTTATGACGGGAGTTATGATATGGGTTTGGAAATGGAGGTGGTGGGTATGGGAAAGGGTATGGGGGGCCGTAATTCCCATTCCCATTGTAATTGTAATATGGGTTGTACGGTGGAGGAAAAAATCCCGGAGGAGGAGCATACCCACGTGATGTTGATGGATTGGGAGACGAATAGAGGAGGTCATACCCGTACTGGGGTCCATTTCCTTGTGAAGATGTTGCAGGTGATGGTGGAGGTGGCGGCGGTAGTGGTGGTGATGCCGGTCCTGCAAATACCTCTTGTCCAGGATGCTTATTATTGTTTGCATGTTGTTGTTGTATGACGTTGTTATTCGCGTCACTTAGAGTTGCGTTTGTATTCACGGTGATTCCATTGTTGTTAAATCGGATCCCAATCAATGATTGGATTCCGGAGGTGACAAAGTCGTTGTAAACTGGACCGGCGCTGGAGATCGTGGCTGAAAACTGACCGTTCGTGTTGGTCAGGGCGGTCATAAAGTCTTGTACGGACTTTAGGCATAGCTCACACGTGCACGTCCCTGTACAACGTTAGAAGGCATAATAATATAGCAATTAAATTACTATCTCATCTCAATGACAGCCTCAGTTTTGCATGAATGGTTTTAGTAGGTTTTTATCGTAAAGGATTGTTTCGCTACATGAGACTGTTGGGAACGGGTCAAACTGTCCGAATTCTGGTGGAGGTGGTTGGGCTGGAGGTGGAGGTCGTGGTGGTCTAACTCCCGATGCTCGGCTGTTGATGAAACAGATAACTCAAAATTAGGGAAATGGGGTTAATCTATACGAATTATGCCCACATTGGATTTAAATTGAGTGAGTGAATGAGTGAGTGAGTTACTTGTTCGGATGACCATAAAGGTAGTAGTGTGGACCTCCTCCGATATGTCTGGATTGAAACCGGGGATCGAATGGGTTGGGGATCGGCCTGCAAGAAACACAAGTTTCGAATTTTTATGCTTGATAACTGATAATAATGTTACTTACCAATAATACCAAAACGAGGCAGGTATGTACTTACGGTTGGAATGGTGGATGACCGTTGTACATGGACATCGCGACTCTTAACGCATGGAGAGAGCGGGTCAAGCGCTCGAGGTGTAGTGAGAAGGTTTGGTGAGCCTGAGGAGGAGGCATGAGCGACGTGTCAACTTGAACACTGGCCAAAACTCATTAACAAATTTCTTTGAAGTTCAACGTTATTCTATGGGTTATAAAACTCATAAAGTTCGAGACAATGGAAATGAAATTAGGTACATGACTACCGACTACCTCTTTCAAAGAGCCATTCTCCATTGAAGACAAGTGCTATTATATATATGCTCATGGGAAGCCTGTGCTAAAAGTACCGGTACTATCTACGCCAGCAGAGAATGTACAAATTTTTCATAAATTAAACCAAAGTGATCGGATGTTAATGAAGTTGCGGTGGTAATTTTTGCATAATGGCGATTAATGAAAAAAAAAAAAATGGTAGCTTCAAGAAATTATCTATCCCCGTGGACTGTTACATATATGATATGCAAAAAGGCAGTATTATTCCCTGTGCCGCGTACTCCACACTCTCGTGAAGTTATATGAATTTTGAAATAACTTCAATGAGCGACAAACCTCCAGGTTGACATCATCAAGTAGCTATCAACAAAAGCTAATTAACTTGTATTTTTGGTTCCGTATTCCGTATCCCGTATGTAGACTACTAGTAGTAAGCAAGTAGGCATTTATAAATGACGATTGGAGTGGCTCTTTATACTGAAGTTAATCCGGGTAATTTTAATGCACCTGCAGGAGTGCTCCAAGCAAGACGATAAAACTGAATAGAAATAACATTGAACAAAGGAAAGAATAATGGGCTTCCGACCTCGTACTTTAATGGCTTTTTGAGCACTCATTTAAAAAAAAATATGGAATGGGAAAAGAAAAATGACAATTTATTACCATTGCCAATCTGCAAGATAACATATTATAAATACTTAACTACATTATCAAAGGCACAAGAGTATTATTTTTGTGGATTAATATAATAATACATAATAAGTATAATTAAGGATGCCGTGGATGAGCAAAGCATAAAATGCATTGCATGACGCAGTCAACAAGACTGCCAATGGGTATATGCAAACCAAATTGGATCAATAAGCTGCAATATTGTTATTAAATCCATAAATATATATCCACTCTATGTAACCATACCATTCTAACTCGTACACCTTTTAATTTTAATTTCCATATTCTGACCGGAATACTGACAACTTAATCCAAATTGACAATCCATATCATCATTGCAAGATTGATGCACTCCACCACTATGAATTTCACTAGAATTTCGGCATCTTCCCTGGACACAATTGAGGTCTGCCATACAACTGACGGTGAGCCCTTGGTCTTCCCCACACGGACCTCCTTTCCCAATTTGACATTTCTCCTCTGTTTGATCCCACTGGTCTGGCCATACGAGAACATCTGCAGGTGTATCGCCTCGGGAGCAGAAGCAAATATTATTTTCACGGCACTTGAAATACAGCGTGTTTCCGGGACTGTCGGGGGCCGTGAATTTGCAGTCATCATTTCCCATTGGACACTGACGACTGAATCCGGGATATAGCTTCGCCTCTGGGGGAGGCATTTTGTTCATTGCTGATGCGAAATGACCACTTCTTTCCATGATAACCATGAAACATAATAATGCTCCTCCGAGCAATGCTGGCAAGCTGGTATTCATCTGGAAAAATGCCAGACGGAAAATTCCTTAAATCCAAATTCAACTAAAGCAACGTAAATGCTTGAGCATAAATATACCTTGAGATACTGTAAATAGCAGGAGGATCCTTTTAAATTAATAAATACTGTGGGGAAAACTGGAATTGTTGTTACACTTTGCAGACTTGCCAAAATTAATTGTAGCCGTAGGAATCAGTTTAATAAATAAATAGTCTGCTCTAATGCGTCTCCTCCAAAATTACTATTGCAAATATGGAGATATGTGTTGGCTCACTTGTTGATAAAAGATATCCAACAGATGTTGAGATGAGTTTGAGATAAAGATGAATTCGCACAGAAGGTGAGCAGAGATCAAAACTCTGACTGGAGATATACTTATGTGCTCTTTGCGAAAGATTCTTCTGGCTGGACAATCATCAGCAACTTGTTTCTCATTTGAGATCGTGAACAGATACTGTTTAGCGTTGTAATGCAACTCTCTGCATTCTCACTCCTCAAATCTTCATTGTCATTCATTTGAACATATTATTTATATGTATACAGTAATAGGTACAATGCATCTCATCATCTCATGCTCATGTATGCACTGTTTTGTAATTCGTTAAGCATAACAACGGAATGGAATGAATGATCAATTGGCTTCTTCCAAGAAAACAACAACAACAAAAACTAATATCTACCCCTAATGTACTCCTTTTAAGCTTGGTATGCTAAAATATTCCATGTACAAGAGCAGGTTAGACACAACAGAATGAGAAATGAAAATTGTAATACTGCAAAACATATAATGACATGAGGATTATGATGAGTACCACGAGTAGTACGTACTGGGTACACTTCAAGGGCAAGTTTTCATATAAAAAATGCATGAGGTTTCTTCTTTGCTAAAATTTGTTTGTCATAATATATTGCGAATGTATTGCACGTGCATTGTTGCATAATAATCTACTTGAATAATAATACAACAGCAAATTTCAACAATGTATTCCATCTCAATGCATTTCATATACTAAGGAGTACACGAAATTTGATTCTATGCACCTGTACTCATCCAATCAACAACATCCGAATCTCCTTATATGAGATAAAGCCGATGCTCGAACGAAAACATTATTGTCGGCATTGTGGGGATTGATCGATGAATGTTATTGTTACAATTTGTACTGCTGCAATGGGAGTAAAGTTTATTAATATTCGCTACACTTGTAACCCTGCCGTAGTAAGATGTTCAAGTTTCATGAATGCATAATTAGGATTTAATAATATTACTCTAACGTAGTAAGAATGAAATGGCACCTCGTGAAAGAAGAGAACTGATCTGCATCTGCACACTCACTCGCAGTTGGAGTCTGTCCATCATCATCGTGGTTGATCGTGGATGCCGATAGGGATATTTTAAGCTTGTCCCCTAAATCGGGTACAAGTATAAATTATGAAGAAAGTCTAAAATCAATATCAATGTTGTGATGTGAACACGTTTCAATCGTAAGGAATTTGGTGGGCTCCGCTGGTCGTCTGAACAGCATCATCGGGACGGGTGAACCGAATTTTTAACTCATATTTGATTAGATGTTAGACACGTAGATCGCCGATGGAGAATATATCGTACTAATTGTCAGGATTTTGTTTTTGTAAAGTTGAGTTGAAGTAGGGAGCAATATACAGATTGATGATATAGAAAATCCCAAAATACGGGTTGTACATTAACCCTCAAATCTAGCCTCAGTTAATGCATTGATTTGTAAGGAAGTGATGTAAAGGCGAGCACGTGCATCTACGCTGATTCAGAAGTTTCGAAAGGACCATTTCTACAAAGAGCCGATTTGAGTTGCCAGTCCAGATTGCGCATGCAAAACTACGTATTATTTAAGGGCCATAGATGCGATGCTCACGACTTGCATGCGATAGGATAACCACAAATGAAATTGCACGTAGTCCCTAATTGCTAATTCTCCTGTCATGTTAAAATGTATTCAATTGCATTATTAGGTATTAAAAATCGTTGGATCGTGATTTATATCATATAATTAACAGAGTAAATCTGATCATTTTTATTATATTGCTCCTTTGTCTTTATTTCTATAAAATGTTGCTACTGTACTATTATAACTCGGAAAACAAACAAAAACTTTTATGTACCATCCATCATCCATTACTTCTGTACTCCTCGGACCCATCCATTGGGTGAATTAGGTGTGTATTTTGTACATTTTTGCTCTAAAACTTCACACACTTTATTCCACATCAGCCCAGCCTCATTTGACTATTAATACATCTTTCAATAATTAAAACATTTATATATATAACAAATTGTTACACTCCAAGTTGAAGTAACCTAGTTAGTGTAATAAATAAAGCTTAAGTTAAGGTAACTCTGGCTGACATTTTCTTAAGTATTTTTCGATCAGTTCGTTTAAAGTCTTGAGATGACAAGATTAAGTTTGCAATACAATTAAAGTACACATGACCGTACAGCTGCGGAATATGTAAAATTACTATGACCTACTTGAAATGAACCTTATTATAATATAGCATTATAAGGTAGAAACATTTGGAAATACATAAATAAACAATTGGTACTTTTCGAGAGACAATCCTCTCGAAAAATACCTCTAATAAAACTTCCCATTTTTAAATCCTACAAGTATCAGAAAAGTCCAGAGTATAGAGGT
>JAANSN010000998.1:0-40681 GCA_036850665.1 Dicranocentrus wangi | reverse complement strand
AAGAATTTGACACTTGTATCAGGTGTGAGACCACGCATTCCCTCAAACCTTTGTATTTATGAGAGGGAAAAATGTAGGTACGCAGTATAATGTAGGCGGTCCTGCCAAAAGGTCACTTTACGTTGTGTGTGGAGTGTGGAGGCGGAAGCCACACGGTTTGGGAAAATGGACGAGACATATATTCGGAATTCCGAAGAAGCTTAAAAATAGGGATATATATGATCAGAGTCTCCACGACACTACTCACTACTGCCTTCCCCCTGTCACCATTGAGAAAACGCTGCTCGTTTACATCCTCATTAACTTTCGTAAAGTGGACCTGGAAATCTGCGTGTCATGAAATCATACAAACACCGTTACCGTTTCCATTTCCAGCCAGTCAGCATGAGAATAATGGGACGGACAAAACAGAACTTTTATTCCTGCATTTAGGCTATCGATCCTTTTCTCCTGTTTACATGCAAACCCTATATAAGCTGTTTTATTCCCATATTTTATGCGTCATTCCTCCAATATACAGTGTGCAATGCAACGCATATATTTATGAGTTAGGTTTTACATACATCGATTATTATTATTACAAAATGTATTTCTCTCTTTCTCCTTTTCAAGCTTCTTTTACTTTTTATGTAATCATGCTCCAATCCCAGAAACATGAATATTACTAGTATTACTACAAAGAGGACCATATGCATCCTCAGGAATATAAAAAAAAAGCGGAACAGATCTCAAATCGAAATCTATCCATGAGTAGTGGTAAGGGGTACACTGGTGGTAAACTGAGGAAGAAGGAATCTTCGCGATATTTCATTTCTAAAGGTTCTGTCTGAGCTCGGGAAAGTTGATGATGGTACGGTACGGTGTAATATGTACCATGTACTGGCTGTCGTCGAGTGTTATCTAGAGCGGCCTTAAGAGCTTAGCTAGGCTGAGCTTCGTATGAGTCGAGCTTTTTCTGCTTTTATGCCAGGAGCCACATTAGTCTCTTTGGAACTCTCATATTTTCTACTTCGTATGCCTACGCTGCGCCAAGCTTCAACTTGGAACTTTGCAGAACCTTTGGAACTCGATGAAGGGGAAAGTCTTTTGACATTCAATCTGATGTTGTACAGATTTCAGTGAATAAATTTTTACTTGGATGGTGGTAGCGTGCGCATGATATTATGAACCTAATCCTAGCGTTAATATTTTTCCTCCCTGTCGTAGAACCACAAGCTTCGTTTCACGCTGAAACACCACAATCCAAAAGATACATGCTACATTTGTTATGATTAAGGGTGGATCTTGAATAGTTAGGGAAACCACAGGGTTCGGTTGGTTCAGTACCAGGAATAATAAGCCATTATGTAATCCAACAGGAAACTAATTTTCTCAAGTCAAAAATGCGTTATAATTTATGCTAGAATGTGAATGCAATCCACATTTTTACTAACAATGGCATGTATATACGGTGCAAGTTTCAACAAACAACTCATGCTATTACTGTTACATGGCCTACACGATTATTACTTTTATAACAAGATATATGCAACGGCAACAATACAGTTTGGTCGTTCTGTCTATTGGAAACCAAATTGACGGGTAAAATGCACATTAGTGAAACGATTCAAAATCATGATTTGCGTGTTCATCAAACATTTTTGCTCTCATTTACGCATTTGTCCGTATACAGCTTGATACCGTCCAACACCCCTCATTTATCAATACCGTTAGATTATTCAAACAAGCCCGTGATGGTATCACTTTTAGACAGCCAACGTCACCGTGTGCTTATGGGTGAACTTATATCATGGTAATCTGTAGTTTTTTCTCTAACGAACAAACAAACCGATTGAGGTGCAACTCACTTGTGGATTGAGAGTTGTTCACCGCGTGGAAATCAATATTGAACCGAACTGAAGTCACTTTACGGATGGTGGTGGAAACGAGGAGTTTCCGTTTTATGTTTATACCAGTAAATACTCTACACGATTAGCCCGACTCTTTCTGTAAAAAGAGATACACCACCTACTTACCCATAAAATATGTGTCCCATGCTTTCCCTTACAAACACGAAGAAATATCACAACACAACCTGGGCAATATGAAATTACTTAAAAATTTAGTATGTCACAGTATCCATAAATGGATCCTACTGCGAAAAGCAGATAATTCCCCGGTGTGATGATACCTATGTGCTTTCGCTTCAGAGACGAAAACAGACATGTATATTTTTTATCCATTCCGACTTCCGATTTACATACCTATAAAAAGGGTTTGTAAATGGTACATATATCTGCAACTGCAAGTACATCGACATATGAATTTGTATTTTTAACTTGTTATTCGCTATATCAATTTGCAAAATTGTCTGTAACCGTCACCTGGATCGCATAAAATAGTCTGTAAAACATCAAAATATGCACACATCATCCTTAATTTTCTAACCTCCACTACACTTTTGCTCAAGTAAACTTGCATTTAAATATGAATCGCAAATCAGTCGCAACAACCCAAACGTGGTCGAGGGACTAGCGACTAACTATAATATTCGCACACTTTGGAAAATTATCTTTGTACGAAGGAGCAAAGCATGGAGGATTTCTCGCTGCTCTTGACGTTTTAACAGAGTAAAAAAAGAACTCAAAGTGCAAACGTGATAATTTCTTTAGGACGAGTTGCCCAGTAGCAGCATAAATATGTCTTACTTCAGGTAACTCTCATCCCATTTCAACTTGAACAAGTCAACCTATAAAATCTTCCAAGTAGTACACATATTTTTTTTACATAGCACTATTTGTATACCTAGCATAAGCCCATTAAAACCGATCTGCATCTGGTTTTCACGAGAGCACACTTCTCAAACTGAATACATTACAGATAGATGTAATGCGTATACCCCTATACAAGTTATGATATGATAATGATAGCATTTTAATGCACATATATGTACTTATATAACACTGAGGATATTATGAGAATAATAATGTATGCAGAGAATACAAGCTGCTCAGTTGTATCTCGATCGCGTCACTATAACAGACCATGTCCTGCTATTCCTAGCAATATTTTTTGTTTCACAGGTCTCCTATCCTGCAAAAGAACTTGTGCACTTGGTTGCTTACTTAATATGCTTCTCTGTCGAAAAATCAGAGTTTACATGCCCTTGATCCAATAATACTTTTAGCCAAGTCCAAAAACTCCCAATGTTGCTGAATACTATATACTATACTGATAGTAGTGGCGCAAGAAGAGATCGCGCAAAAATGCTGTGTTACTACGACTGATATGCAAGTCCATTTGTTACTCTTTAAATGTCTCAACTCTTTCAACATGTGTCACATCTCCCATGTCTTTCCTGATAGCGTTGATATCCCTACTAATAATTACTTTTGTGTACCGTAAAACCTCATAAAGTATATTTTACATTTTTGGCAGGCTGTGACTGTACATATTCATATCTCTTCACCTATTTTGTGATAAGTAAGCAGGAGCATACATTCTGTCAATAAAATCAAGCATATAAATTTTACCGTGTGGTCAAATCGACTCATTTCTCCGAAAATGTCATCAACATCAACGCTGCGGTGCCCGTTCAACCCGTTCATGTACAGTGTAGGCAGGTAAAAAAGTGCCTACAAACAAATACCTAGAAATGCCAAAATATCGGCTCTGAATTTCTGTTATCAAACCTTTACTTTAACTCCTGTGGTGGTAGAGAACTTCACAATAAGGTAAATTATGCATTGATAACATTCTTCACATATAACATTGAAACGATGAATGCATAATAAAGTTATGGCGTCCTCAACCGGATAAAATTAGCATAACATTAGCATACATCGTGCTGGCTTATCAAGGCCAATAAGCACCTGCGCCGGAACAACTAAAATCCACCTTGGCACGGCTTGCCTTAATTTAATAGCTACAGCTTGAATGCCTACTTTCCAACAAAAAATACACGCTTTCGACCCTCCTGCACCAAGATCCGTCTGCAATGTTACGCTTCCTCTGTGGAAGTAAGGCGGATTTTAACAGGATTCCACTTTCGCGCAGCAAGTGTAACAAGTCAGCGCTGGGAAGTGTGAAAAGTGCTATTAATTTTGAATCCTCATTTTGTCCATATAATCCACTTAATTCTTGACTGCAATCGATTAAAAGTTGATATTGCCAGCCCACTCCACTCTCTGCATGTACGTGTGTCTACCGCAAAGTGTAAACGAACTCTGAGAGAAATTAAATTAGTATGTGTTTCGTTCTACGTACGTCCTGCAAAAATCTCTAAAAACTGACATACCTATATGCATACAAAAACCAACTAGGAATACTAGGATCCTTTACGTATACATATATACTTGCCACGCCACACTCGTACCATTTTTAGGTACCACCGCACTCCTTTTTGCTCTATATAACATGTGTGCTTCCTTTTGTTAGTTGAGTACACATGTTCAAAGTACAAACTGACAAACATATTCATATTATTTACCCACTTTGTTCTACTAAATGACAAGTTATTCAATTTTATACACATATACAGACAGATTCTGAGATTCATGTCTAGCATAATATACTTGTTTTGTTCATTCATTTTCATAGTCACCATTTTGAGGGTAAAACATGGCCACCCTGATCTTCTCTTTTATGCATTATATTTGTTTTCGCATGCATATTCCATAATCTATCTCGATGCCTATACTCCTTTGTGCAGATGTAGTATATAATTATCTTCTGTTGGTGGATATCACTACACATATACACATTTCTGCCAGAAGGAAGTGGAAACCTCAATTTATTTCAGGAGGTGGAGGGTGAGGTGAACACCAAAAAAGAGAAAACTATGAAACTCCGGCACCGTCCAAACGACTTTGTTCACTTGTAGCGCAAGTAAGGGCATGCTATCTATGTAAAAACCCCATTTTTACTAGACATAGGTATATCCATACAGTCATATAGTCAGCAAATCAGAACGCTTGGCCAGGCTCACACAAACAATTTCGAAAAAGAAAGACTTAAAAGTGCACACTTTGCTAATATCTGTTTCAAACTTCAAAATCCTTTCCCCTCTCTGAATAAGTATTTCAAGGGATGTTATCATAATGATGTCGTATTCAATTTTTCCATACCCATTTTCCCGCATCGTCCTCCTACACACATACTTTCTTTCCTCGCAAATTCATATCCTCCACCAAAGCCTCCCTTTGTCTATTATACAAAATACGGAGACAGAGAGAGAGAGAGAAGGCAGACAGGCGGTAGGAGATTCATATTCATAACGTTTGAATAGAAACATGATGTCGGTATAATAAGTCAATGACAACTTCTCCAATCATCATTTTCCCTTCTTACATCTTACACTTAAAAGCAGGTTGTTAACAAAGATTTTTTACTTCTTGGTGGGTTCGCCATATTGCATTCCTATCCGTAGGGAAATATTAGTTATGCATGGTATGTAACAGACACAGAAATCTTGTGCATACTCTGGGTGTGCACATGCATTAAACAGATGAGAAGGGGATGGAAAAGGTAGCACACTCCGTAGGAAATTATTTATTTCCACTTCTCCTTCCACCCTATCACTTCACTTTCTTAGGAAAAGGTGATAGCAATCTCCCTTGGAAAAAACGGACCTAGATAAGCTCCCCAAAATCATACAAATTCACACAACACCCACAACCATTACCCGAAAATACACTGGTCTTCTCATGCTTCTCCGGGAGAGTATAATTTGTGTATAAAAGTGAATATTGAAACATGAAAACGCATTCAGTGGTGAACTACGGTGAAAGTCAGTAAAATGCATGGATATCGCCTCACAACCTAAAATTCATACATACTTGGACAGGTTCCCTACATGTGGCGTTTCTTCCCGTTTTTTCTCAAACTGAAAAAAGAAACACTTTGAAAACTTTTCTCATGGGATTAGTCCGTCGCAGTAGTGTGGTGGTGGGTAGAAACTTATGTACTTTTTGGAAATATTGACTGTGTGCTCTCTCTTTCTCCCGTAATAATATGTGAATAAGGAAAAGAAAGAGGGAAAATGTGTAGCCAACAGAAAAAGAAAAGACCGTGTGCCTTCATTCGTTGGGGAAGGAGTAGTAGTAAAAAGTAGTATATGATCATGTATACTACCCCAAACCATATATATTTTTATATTATATACAAACACCCATAGTTTTTAGTAAATATACATAATGGTTTGGTATGGTGGTGGTGGTGGTGGTGGGTGAGAGAGTGAGAGTATGAAACGGAAAATGTTCATAAGATTTTGTCCCTTAGCATGTGTATCTCCTTTACTTTACTCACAGCCTCACTTTCTCCCTCTCAACGACTCCTACTCCTCCGCTTGGCGTCGATCTCATCTTTTTCCCTTTTTACTGGGGCCATACTGGGAGCTCACTGTTTCTGACGTCGACGTAACGATATGCTTGTATGAGCCCGTATACATGCCTGACTTTTTATTCTTTAGTATATCTATATACCAACCAACCTTCAAAGCAAAGTTTACTTTTTCTCATAGCATGTATATTTACAGATAGTGCGGAAAGTCCTTTCTTCTCGTTTGCCTAGTCATTTTTTCCTCTTTGGCTTTCTCTCCTTTCTCCAGTTAACAAAAAAGTTACCCCTTCCCGCTTCATTTCTTAGAGGCAAAGACCTACACACATTTTCCAGGAATATACGTAAGATTTTTTTAACGTTTAGTGAAAATACAAGGAAATGAGGATTCGGTCAATTTGAAAACGAAGAAAACTTTGATACAGTTCCTCGGCTTGAGTAACTCTGGTGAGTATGTATTACCACTACTTAAAATCTGTCGCCCGTTTCCGCTCGTGGAGAATCGACAAGTTTTTCATTTCATGTGTAACCACGTACACACATTCGAAAGCCTTCAAAGAGAGCTAAATACACACAGGCCTTTTATAATCGAGAAATATTTGTGCGATGAACGGGTTTCCTATCCGTCGTGTTCCATGCTACATGAAATGTGACTCTAGTGAAATTTTTTGATTGTCCCCTTTTGTCGTTGCTTTCTCCAACCGAAATCTAAAAGGATTTATTATTTCAGATGAATATACAAAGAATCAATAATGGCGTGCTTTTCCTCACTCCCTCCTTTGAATAATATAGCGTGACAAAGTTTTTCTTCCTTGTCAGGTTACATACATTAGATGCGACGAAGCAAAGCCAAAGGATATGAAATTACATGCAAATAATAAATGTGGCCACGAGAAGAAAACCAAGATAGAAAGGAACAGCCTAGCCAACTAGAGCAAAACTTTTGTTTTGGTATTATTATAATGACGAAGACGGTAGTAATGATTGATCAGGTAAACTTCTTGCTGAGTGAGACTCCCATTTATTCCTCTTTTTTCTCCACACAATCTATTTACTAATCAGGTAGTGCACTCCTCTTTTAGACGGACACAGAGCACACCTGAGGGATTTTTTCTTGTACAATGCTTATGTACTATATTGCATGACATGCATAATATGTAGTGCACCACCAGCCAGTAAAAGGCGGCATATGTTTCTCTCCGCTTCAGCTTATAAAAATTCCGAAGAGGACCTAAAGCACGTAGGTTCATATAATGACATGCTCTGTGTACTCTTGATATCACAATCATGACTAAGCGAAGAACGCAAGGAGAGCGAGAGAGAGAACGTTTCATTGAACTATCAAGGCCTTATTTTTCTTTGCTTCAAGAAAACTTGTGTGAATGTACATATTATGCATGTAATGTAACCACACATGTAAGGCGAATGCCTTTTTTACCATGTACATACTGGGATATACATACACCCCTCTTTTTGTATCCCTTTTTCTTTACTCCTTCGAAACGGAATGATCGGTTGCTGGTGGCTGAAATTCTGTGGTCAGGCGCGTTTTCCCTTCTGGTAGGCGCATGCATCAGCGGAGAATACACGCACATTGGCAACCTTACAACACGACCACCACCAGAAAAACCGTTATGCGCGGTATGCTCTTTTTAGTACCTACTGCATTTTGCAGACTCTGGGTAGCTTCTATTTTTTGCATAATGCTCGCCTCTTCGTGTCTCTCACCAAACACCTGTGGATAAGCTTGAGTTGGCTGATATGAGCGAGACCCGTTTAAAACAATGAATGGAGGTGGCAATGAGATTTATCAATTGCATATAGTGTTTTAGCCCTTCCAGATATTCGTTTTCAAATGCGTCGTTTCGCTAATTCGTGATGAAAAAATTATTGTTTATGATGAATCAATCGTAATGAATGGGAGAATCTTTTGCCAGACATGTATAGGAAAATGTGAATGCGTCGTGATAAACAACAAAACAGCCTAGCTGTAGAGTGTAAATATGTGTATCTTAAAAATATCTTATAGGGAAACAACACACACCTTGTATATCGCTAGCCAACATAGCTTTCATACTCGGATTTGATTTGTTATCGTGCTCGCCAAGGTTAACTGGGACATACATTTCCACAGTGGATTTAAGTATAATCAAGTGCTGTATGAAATGAACGAGATCTGCAATGTTCATTCATGAAATCCAATATGGAATGAAATTATATTACCGCTGATTTGTACAGAATTTGTACTGGAAAATCAGCACCGTCAGAGTGGTTCGTTAACTCTCAACGGATAAAATTTTGCCATTTCCCTTTCGTTCGTGGTGTGTACGAGTGGATGATGTCATATGACGTGATATAAAATTCAATTATACAAGAATTCCCAGATTGACCAGCGAATTTTTCATGGATTGTGTAGGTGGTGTACGTCAAATCGAACGTCAGTTCTCGCCACGCGTCAAGATGTAGATGTGCAATGTAGATGCGTAATGTCATGTAAATGTGGCAGGAAATCCGAGATATCAAGTACAATTGTGAACACCGGAGAATACACGATCAATAAATTAATATCGAATTGGTTCAGTCTTCTGCTAGCTACTTTAATTACAACTTTCAAAGCAGGAAAGGTAACGTCCTCACGAAACGCAGGTAGACGAAATAAAGTGCTTCTCGGAAAATCCCACTAAAAGCATGGTCCTGATATTACAACACAGTCTGAACCGCCTCCACTGGAAAAGGTGATTGTGTACGGAAACCGCAGCCAGCAGATCGATACCCTTTCGCGTACACACGCTGTTCCTGTACGGTTACTCCCACATACGCTAAATGTGACAATGTTGCACAATAATATATGATTCAATCTGGCTGTGCAAGCTAGGTATAATTACTTATGTAAAGTAACTTCCTTACTTATTATGCTCGCCATCTGAGTGCGTCTTCGACTTACATTGTTTTTTATTTTTGCCCACATTTCTATACTCCACTTAATTATTTTGCTTCCTCCACGATTTCATAATCAGAACGCATGCAATGAGTCCGCATGCATAGGAAAGTGCACATTTTTGTTTTCACGACGCTGCCTTCACCCACCTACTCGTTTATGTTGGAAGTGATGCACCATGAACATACCTCCACACAGGGACAGGGAGTGTTAATAATGCATAGTAAGTGATGCAACAAAGGTTCTGTGTCTCACTCACTCATTCGTTCACCACCACAATTCCCAATTCCCTCTTATTTCCCACCTACCACTTCCGTCCTCATCCGCCGACCTACCGACAAAAATCTTCACACAACGTGATATGATGTTATGATGAGTACTTCGTACATCCACTGTGCACCTCTCTCCTTTTCTGAGAAAAAAACGCAGCAGAAGCTTATAGTTCTGTAGGAGTAGGATCTACACCATCATCATCATCACAACAACACCAACAACGGTAGTAGCGGTAACAGGAGCCAATCTGCTCTGATATATGCATTTTCATTTCAAATGCAGTGAGTGAACTTAGCAAAAAATGAAGCGTCCATCAACCGTTCCTTCCGTTTGGTGTATGCAGAGAAGCGGTGGTGGTGGTGGTGGTGGCGAGATAGGATGCATACACCAATTATAATCATAACGTTATACCTTTTTCTTTAAAATCTCTCCACATCTCTTTTCGTGTTCTGAGAAGAATATTTTATATATAGCTAAGGTAATACATTTTTATGCACAATCGGAAACCGAATTATTGCGACAACTTCAAAGTTCAAAACGCAGAATGGTGATATTGCGATATATACGTATTTACCAAGCTTTAGTAATACTAATTTTACAATTTTGCGATTATTACTGCATCAGTCATTGTCATTTGACATTATTTTCCCGACTGTCCATATCCATTATACATGTACATAATATGTCTAATGTTGTGTCTGTCTGCTGCGCTCGCAGCTCGCATATTACAACTCATCCCAAAAGTCAGCAAGTCTTCCTGGCATGCATAAAATACTATATATGAAGTCTATATGCCTACATTCAATTTTAGCTTTTTGTGTTGTCTCTGCCTCAACGCAATATATAGTAATATTATCTTTTTTTAACTTAAGCTTCTGTCTATCCACCGTATATCTGTATGAATATCATGTTACTCATGTGTTTTGTTTGTCTCATTGCACTACTACCAATTTTGATGTACATACAGAAAAAAGTAACGCTGAACTGAAGGTACACATTGTGTATCACACAATATGCACGCATTCATTAGAGGATTTTTAAATGGGAGTAAAGTCATTTGCTTTTGCTAGTAGAGAGTTAGCAGCATAATTATTATTCTGGTTGTTGGACGCTCGATTGGCTTTGGTTTAGCATACTACACACAATCAGTGTACTTTTCATTTCTACCCTGTGAAACCTTTATGAAATTCTTCTGCGTATGTAGATGTTGTACATATTATGTCTAAAAAAATGTATGTGGCAGTTAAAGAAAATTTTTCTAGATGTGATTCTAGTCACAAAAGCAGTCCGCACATCAGTACACCTATAGTTGCAGTTTTAAGGTACTTTTTAAAAATAACAAATAATATGTAGATGCCCATCCACAAGTCCGATATTAGTAGATAACAAGTTATCGTGAATACGAATAGAGTGAAACATGGAACACCAATTTAAGCAAGCAAGGAGCCTAGCACTCACATTCCGCTTGGAAGTTGACTTTCCTATGTTGCGCTGTTTGAACTGAGCATGTCCCGCTAGGAGGGGAAAACTTTGGTGTCCATGAATTAAGTCAGTAGACAACGGAATTGCGTCACTTTTATCTAAAATCTAATCACTGCTGTGTGCACCGGTTATAATTTCTCAGATTTGGATATGATTAGCTTTGTTCATAAAATGACGCAAGGTTGTATGCAATACTTATTGTCTGCTTAATTTCAAGGTAGTCAGTTTTGGATGAAGACTATATATGTACGAGGAACGCTGAACAAAACTTGGAAAGATTGGCATTTCTCTATAGTGTCATCATCCTCTGTAACCGTGAATAATTCTTTGGATTGCAAATACTTTGAATTTTTTTCAGGTAACCATACTCCTATCGACGTGATATACCGACACACAACCTAATAGTGAAAATGGTCATTCTACAAAACATATATCTGAAAGCAATTAGCATATAGCATAATCACGATTAATATTACCTCTTTCGAAATTCTCCTGCAAGCGTCACCGTTCCAAATGGCTAATCTGTATCTTAGCCCCTTATCTGCTCCAAGATTAGACGCATCCGGCTCTTAATGTGATTTTGCTAATGAATGGATATATTAGTCACTTTTGACAAAAATATTCATGCACTCAGGTGGGTTTACACACATGCACACTTGTCGCGTTGAGGTTGACTACCAGCAAAATTCGTTTCATGCAAAATGCATTATCCTCCTGATGTCCAAAAACGAGGAAAACTTCGCACATCGAAAAAAAAATCGTTTTCCCCAATGTCCAATAATTGCTTTTTTACGTAAAGTGAAGTAAACAAGAAAACATTTTTTTCAGTTGAGATGCTCAGCGATGATGTTCACTTTTGACACACTCTGCTCGTCTTCTTCCTTGTCCCCGCTGAACCGTCCACTTCACTTACTTTTTTTTAAAAATATAATGTTATCTTTTAGTGTACAACCTCAAAAACTCTCGTTGTGCACAGACACATTACATGCGAAGACGATGCTGATGAGGATCATGATGAGACTGCAACACAAGATAATATTTCGAATGATGTTGTGTTGTGTAGGTAAGTTAAAACTATTCTTCTTCTTTCATATTATTCTATATAATTTTTTTCCTTCATCAGACAGAAGAGAGCGAGGAAAAGAGAGAGATTGAAAGAAGAGGAGAACCTGCAGCCTGCCTCTCGTATTATTATTATTTCTATAGTAGTACACATTCTTTTTCCTTTTTCTTATGTAGTTCGCTTTTTGGTGCTCTCGCTCCGCTCTTCTCGCTACCAGCTAACTCACTACTACTGCTACTCACTCACTTACTCACTCACTTCTTCAGTCATTTCAGTTCAGTCAGTTTTCATCCCGTGGTACGTATCCACAATGGATAATTTTTTTGGGGGTATACACAGCCTGTGTATGCCGTGTGTACACATGCATAAAGCTGTGTCTTCTCGCATATCATATGGATCCGTGTGTATTGTATATTCCTTTATGAATACTATATAGGTATGGGAAGCTAAAGAAAAAAAATCTCCGATACGATGACTGTTTGGTGCTCTTACACGGCATTAGCTAGCTCTCCGCTCTGCATCGCGTCATACTACACATGATGAGTTTACCCATTTGCCTGGCTCTGGTATGGCTCACTATATAGGGGATCATTATAGCTATTCACATTTTGTATAGGTATACCTGTGTGTATGTGCGGGCGAGATGCAATCCCCTTTTTAGTTAGCTTTCCGTCCATGACTGGTACAAAAGCACCACATACTTTCATGAGCTTACGTCTCACACAAGTAGGTATACGTCTGATGGCATGCATGCTATGGGAGCGTGTGAGAATGTATGTATGCACCCCTATAAGATTTTGTCTTGTGCATGTTACAACTTTAGGGCTCACAGATTCAATACGGTCCCATGTTTTAAGCTGGCGCATTCACTGTCTTCGCATAAAAAACAGACGGACGGACTGTGTGAGACAGAAAGGGATATGGTAGGGTTTTCGAGGAAGAAAGAGCAAAGCTGTCTGTATTCTGTCAGTGTAGTGGTAAAGTGTGCGAATTGTGTACACGGTGAATGTAAAGTTGGCTCGCGTTTTTTATTCCTCAAAACCTGAGCTGGGTTGGATTGGGCATTGAGAAGAGGAGTGCAAACTGACGGACACAGACGAGGAAAAACCTTACTATAAGGGTTACGGGATGAGAAGGATGGTGAATTAGTGAATGAGACACATCGGACGAATACACATCCCCACGTAAATACACATCTCGGTACAGAGAATGTATGTATCAGGCACATGCATTTGTCCTACGTGTGCGGAGGACATACTCGGCTAATGTAGCTTTTTAAATGGAAGCTTGCACTCGAAGCTTCTCTCTTACAGAGAGCCAGTGTCGAATATAATGTCAAACAGGAGAGGAAGGAGCAAAACTAACCACAGGCTATACCTTACCAACAAACAAGGAGGATGATGAAGAACTATTGTAGTTCTCTGGATGCTTGTAAAATGCCCCTTATAAAAGAATATCTGTATATAAAATAAAATTATACGTAATGTACCTAGTTAACATAAGAAATCATTTCGATCAAGAAGAGTATCCTTATACAGCAAGTTCAAGTAGGTATTTTTTCACATGTACACATGTCCTACCGACTCTACATTTTTTTTGGGTGATATGCAATCATTATGTTTCGGTGCAGATGTGGAAAAATTGACTAGTCAATCCCAGTATAAACACGTATAGATTTTGACTTTGTACCACCATTAAATAAGGAGTATTGCGAAGAACAAAATCTCCAAGTTGAAGTCGGATGAATGACTAATGTAATCTAATGCAGGGGACGTTCATTGTAATTTGACAATCCTTTACTGTCAATCAGTGTGGATAACCTATAGAAAACAGAAGGATTAGGTATCATTTTCTGTTTTCACAAAATTTCTGTAGTATCACAAGTTTTTACCTAAGCAGCACTTTTCCAATCTGCATACGAAAATGATAAATGACTCTGGGAATGAAAGGGCACTCACTTTTCTCCCACCCTGGTGCCTGGGCATAACACAGCTTTGGGTCCTTTCGTAAATCCAATAGGTCCATGTACCCTTTCCATTTTTTGCTCGAACCGATTCTATGATTCTAACGCAGGGTTCAAAACCAAGAGGAAAGTACAGTAAGCTAAAGGGGAATGTGAAAATAAGCCAGCCTCCTATGCTCTCTCCGGGGCCAGCAACGGTGCCCATTTACTTAAGCTGGGAAATGTTCTCTGCTCCGACAAACTTGTCTTGAGGACAGAGCATAGTAGGTGGAGTTGAAGTAGTACCTACTACCAGAGAACACAAACTTCTCTCACACACGCTCTTGTCGTATGCATGTATGTATGTGTGGAGTCGGTATTACGTATCGACAAATGTGGGGAGGCACACGGTTTGAAAGTAGGGAATAATATCATGATCATTGGGGGAGCTTATAGGTTAGGGAAAAGGCAAAAAAAGAGTGAAGGAGCAAAGCAAGTGTGTGGCTTTTCTAGAGCTATGTACATAAATATGCACCTCTCTTCGAGTATAGCCCCTCCACGGTTTTATAAGGAACGGATTTTTTACTACGAAAATTTTACTATCCAATATCGTCGTAGTAGACTCATGGAATACAATAATATGTAAACATAACCATAATATACATAGCTTCACTCAAATATGCATATACTCTATTCATCTTTTTTGGCTATAGGGTTTCAACTTTATAAGGAAGAAATGTACCCAGATAGATTCATCATAAGAGCTTGGACTAAGCTGGGTTCACGGGATCCTTGTAAGTTACTTGCGGAGGAGGTGTATTTCGTGAACGTGCCTATCTAGCTAGCCAGACACGATACGTGTGTGTGTGTATGTGCAAGCAAACTCTTGTAAATGTGAGTTTGCATCCTTATGGGATACGGCATTACACAGCTATAGAACCATTTTACTACAGGACCTACAACACAATCGAGTATTGCGGGACGCCTGCATGGGTTTTGTTACAAGCAAAAATTGCATTTTCACATTGGGTCCTGGTTGCTGCTGCTGCTCCTTATGGGCCACACAGTATATTGAACGTCAAAGTCTCACTTTTTTAACCAGAGTAACACGGACGTACGTAAACCGTACAAACGTATACAATATTTGTATACCTTTTTCAACTCATTTATAGAAATACAGTGTGAACGATGTGATGACGGAGTTTTCAGCCAGGGGTATACCTACTTGACTACGATTATTTGAGAAATATATATACTTTTAGATGGACGTGTTACGTATATACATACGTCAGGCACGGTGTAACAACATTATATCATCCGTCCGTGCGAGATCCTTTCCTCAACACAGAAACCCCACTTTACTTCTTGATTTACTCTATAGAACTGAATCGGCCACGGCATTTGTAGCCCTATGCTAGTTTTGTTATCGTTATCATCATATCACCACACTTCCACACTACCATACCACAATGAAAGTCCTTATATACATAAACTATTTTTTTATAAATACATTTTCGTTTGTATATTATGTATGTACATCGCATCGGTGGCTTCATGCATTTTAGAAAACATTTGTAGTTAGGTAGTTTTTATTCATATTCCTGTTCTCGACTTCGAATCTCATTCTTACAGTGTAATCATGTATAATCGGAGATGTTTCTGAAAGCTGTGTAAACCATTTTGTATGTTTCATTGATACTCCATGATTATACCAAAATGCTTATAGATGTTCGTCTACAACTCAGGCAAGAGATAAAAGGATATGCCTACTAGATTTGTGTGATATGTAGGATGTGGTATGTTGGTTCGAAATAGGAGAAATGAGGCGTTTGAAATTGCATTACATGCTTGGATCTGTCATTGTCACTGTTCTGAGGGTCCTCCGATATGATAAAATAAAAATATTGACACATACCTAATTTTAGGTTTCTTCTATTATATTACTACCGATAGGAAACTAGTTGCAGTTAAGTATTTTAGTTAGTTTGAGTTTCAGTACTTTTGGAACGGAAGCAAAATTCTAGTTCCAAATTTTGATGAAATTGAAATCGATTTTGTATTAGTAGAGATTCATGAAAAAGGAATCTTCGCATTACCACAGGACCGTGTTCCTACTTGACCATACATTTTGAGAGGTCTCTTACCGCATAACACCGGTGCGGTGTAGAGGAAAAAAATACGAGGGAGAAGTAAGCGTAACACAAGGATGCTTTTGTTTTTTCGAGCCCACTCCTGGAACAACACCTGGCCGTCTGCATCCCCACCGCATCTCAACTCTTTGTTCAGAGGGTGATGCCAACAAGCTGCTTATGGAATTATTAGATTTTCGCAGTAAAGTCGTTTAAACCGTAATAACGAATGACTCTGGTTGATGAGCCGTGTAAAAGGCTTAATGTGACTTGGAATGAATGGAGTGACGACGATATCTCACGGTAAATGTGCCAATAACAATTCAATTTCCTCCTAAATGATGATCATCACCGGTGGCCTTCATTAGAGCTAAGGTGCGTTTTCGTACAATTTTTTTTTCTGGAGGAAAGCTCCATTTTAATTTAGCCATCCACATGATGATTTTTTCAGCATTTCCTTTTTTGATCAAAGCACAAGGAAACCGATGCACATGACCATGTATATATACGTATTACAAGCGTAACATCATCACATGAACTTTTTTACTTTTGAAGTGAAAAGATGCTCTCAATGGGGTTTTGACGTTCTCCTCTGACTTTCAGCCTGACGCATGCAGTGCGATGGGATGCAAAGGGGGATAATATCGAAGACAGGAAAGCCCCTCTCTCAAATAACTCCCTTTTACTCATGCTCTAAGCCTGGCACAAGCTACTTAATATCTTCCTTTGTGCTTGTGTACATATTCCATGATGAGGATAATATGTTTATAACAAGTAAACCCAGCGAGCTGAACACATGACGTCAGGTGCACAGACGGACGGATCTCTGACTTTTTCCCCTAAACGTGTTGCAGTTATGCGGTGTGTGTGTTGGTGTGGATTTTTAGGATCGCTGCTTGGTGAGTGTATGAGTATTTTCATTCTGCAGAATTAAGTGACGCGTTTGACGTTGCTTTACGGCGAGGAGCCTACCAATTTTAAGGGGAAATTGAAAAACAGAAAAATTCTACTAATTCAATAAACACCATACTGCTGCTGGAGATAAAACTAGTAATGTAAGATATCCAGCTTATTTCATATTTTCTGCTTACGTGGGTATATCTCATGAAGTATCTTTTGTTTAATGGTTACACTTAGGCATATGAATGTACGTATCCGTTCACATTCATACCTATGGAGTGTGCACTCCGATGATGAAACGCTTTTGTGGCAAGCGAAGAACATCTTTTGTATAAAGGACGAGTATTTGATGATGCATACACGATTATGTAGACTATCGTGATGATGATCATCGTCAACAAAAGCAGCAGCGGTAGCATCACTCACATCATGAATGAGTCCTCATTTCTTCATTTTCCACCATGTTTATACACGCCAGCTTGATTATATATGAGCAAGCCAAGAAGAGACGAGAGGAGTGAGTTGAACTGAAAAGTTGTGGTGTGTCCTGATGGGATATAGTGTGCAGGAGTAGGTCGTACATTAAACTCTGCCAGTGAGTAGGACACTTCAAGGACCCACGCCCCAGCGTTGCCTACATTTTCTTCCCTGCCACCAGCCAAGTTGTGTGTGATGTTGTGCATTAAAAGGACAAAATATTGAAAAAGGACGAAAACCAAAGGGTGTATATACATACAATGGGATATTACGTGAGCGAGTGTAACTTTCCAAGCATCTCATACACCGCCACTTTACACTACCTGTCCACATTTTCTTGTTCCTATTTAGGTATCTCGTTGTCATGATGTGGATGTCTATTACTAGAATTCTATACATACATAACTTTCATTCTACGTAATGCAATAGGTATCTTGTCTCTAAAGATTTTTTTGTTCATAGGGTCGCTCTCACTCTCCCTGTACCTAAATGTAATCTGCCTTGGTTTCATACGAACCAGAGGAAAACGTAATATTGATGCTGTATAGGGTGCATCCAAACCTCACCGAGAGTGAATGGTATATACATACGTACAAATTTTCATTTGGCTTTAGTACTTTTCTTTGCTTCAAAGATCAAAACGGGAAAACTTTAGTGTCTTATGTGCTTTGACTTTGCACATGAAATGAAACTGAAAAGATGTTGATGTTGATGACTGGACTGGATGTGAGAGGAGATCGGTGTGCACACTCCAGCCAGCTCCAGTATAGTGTGTGGTAAAAAGTCAAAGAACACGGGAACATCAGCCAGCACCAACTCCAGGATGATTTTTTTGTAGCTTACACGCTTCCCGTTCCGTCCCAATTTATTGCTTACGAGGTGCGCTCATACTTGGGTGATGCGATTTGTCTATGGAAATATGCATATAAGGGTTTAAGCTGGAGCAGAATTTCGAACAAAATCCTGCCTATCCATAGTGCCACATCCCTCGTGGAAAAGGTGTCTATAATGAAAGTCCAGGTTCCATGAAAGCCGTTCTCAGGAAACTTCTCCGAACAAAATGGTAATACTGATACTTGGCTATGCCTGAATAGGTAATAAGTAACACGGCATGAAATATGAAATAGAGGAATGAGCTTATTGTATTTCTTCCATTATGGACCTGAAAATATGGAAGCGTTTTGATAAAATACGTCGTACATACATAGCACATGCACTCATGATCCGTGTATGTTTACGTGTAGAAAAAAGGGTACGATGATGATGTGAACCGTACTTCTTTCTTATACATCAACTACAGATTGGCTGTAGGCTCAAAGTCAGAACATGTAAATAACAAAGCTGGGACGAAACATGTTTCCAGCGAGTAACTGACAATGACGATATGTGTAGATGATACATTAAAACTGCCAGTACGCCGTTTACTATGCCGCATAAATTGTGTATTTTATTTGTCAGCGGTTTGCCTCAAGATGCCACCGGCATGAGATTCCACCACTGATTCCTTACTGATTCACATCGCAATTCCAGTGAACATGAACATGAGAGTCGTCGAAGGCAGTAATTGTTGACATTATACGGTAGAATGAAAGAAGCAAAAATTATTACGCATTATTCCGTACAAAAATGAACTACACTGTATATAAATGGATTTCCATTTCTTCTACCTCGAGAGTTTTGAACCTTAGCATGAACTTTATGTACCAACATTATTTACAGTATAGGGTGCAAAAATTAAAGCACAAAATAAACATAAAAGTACTGATACTAGTGAGGGAATTGGAACTGAAGCAAATTTATAATTTAGTAAACCTCGTGCGGCAAAACAGTTTAACTGTACGATATTTACCCCGGTTTATAGTTCATCACTTCCAAGTATGCCTCGGCCCGGACTGTACTTCATTTAAGGGGAAAGATTTAAAATTTTATTTGTATCGACTTGCCTACTATCATTCCTACCATTCTAATATTGTTTCCACGATTAAAGGGTTTTAGTACTCCCGAACCTGCATAATATGTTTACTCGTACCTACTCGTGAGTATGTCATATAATATGCTATGAGTTTGGTACTCACTAGAGCCTGTGATTTATATTAAGGTAATTTATAATTCCATTGCATTTCAAAGTGGGCAGGGGATCACTTGACGCTAAACTTTTAGGTGGAAGCTGTTAATTATGCAGAATTGAGTAATAATCTGCAAGCAGTTTCAAATTTTTGGTTGACCATTCGTGCAAGTTGCGAAAGGAAAGTGTGAATTGTTATGTTATGCATATTTGATCAATAAAACTGAATTATAAAGCAAATCCGATTTCTTCAAATTTTCCCCCCTCCTCAGATTATAATTCACCCAGATTACACTCTCCTACGAGTCGAATAGTATAGATCCTATAAATACGGTACTCTAAATGAATCACGAATCAGCCACTCAAATCATTTTACCTATATATACCTCCTGGACTTTTGTTAAATATATTCGTAAAAATATTATTGATTTTGATGCTGTTCGCTAACACAATTTACATATAATTTGACAAATACCGTTTCTTTCAAACGACCTAAACAAAGAAGTGATACGCCTGATTTTGTCAAATTGTAGTGACTTTTGGCTACCAAAAATGTCCCCGTATAGCACAATTTAAACATAATAATGGTGTAGAATACGGCGAATGTTTTAGAAGTGACTGGTTGCTTTTGCTTGTTCTACGCATTAAATTCTGACTGAGAGTTTCTGTTTCTAACTCATATAACCACAATGCCCCGTGTGCTTCTTGACGTGATCAGCATACTTCGCATAAGTGAAGAATGAAGAGTTTGACAAGTTCTTCAGAGAATTCAGGATGACACTTGCTTTGGCTTTCAAGAAATACTCTCAAACATAAGTTCATATATATAACTTTATTTGATTATCTTGCAAACAGCGGTATGGCATCGTCCTCTTTGCAAGTGAATACGAAGTCATGAGAAAGACTATAGCTACACGGAATATAGTTGTGCATAAGTACATCTCAGAGATTCTTATGCCAATGCCAACGGAATTATTATATTCTCCCCTTTTCTCTGATTCGTCCCATTTTAAGTTGCTTTCGTGTGTCTTATGAAAAACATGGATTTTCCTCGTCTTATTTCTATATACGACTCGTGCCACCATCAGTATTCTATTACGTTATATAACGCCACAGATTGCTGTTCTCTTTTCATCTTGTGCCTATGGTGTGATAGTAAATGTTTCGTCTTCAATTTTCCATATTGCTGTCACTTGTTTTTGGCTTGCTGTGCTGAAATCGGTGAGAATAAGGTTCTCGCGGCCTGACTGGTATATGAAATGAATCATGATACAAGGAGTACATAATGGGAAATGTGAATATAGGAAATACAAGAGTTTCCCTTATTTGTCATGTTCCCCATGGGTTGACTATATGACCGTGTGATCATAATATGATCAGTCAGTGGAGCAGTGCCGAAACGAAACAACTGCTGTGTGTGCAGATGGGAGTAAAAAGCGAATAGGCACATGAGCTATGATTATTATGACGTCGGTCCGACTTATGACTAGAAAATATTGAGGTATATATCACGATATTATGGGATGCTACAGAAAGAATGTTGACTTTTACACAAAATACTTAATCACTAAATATATGAAGTGGAGACATTCAAATTCCTCGAATCAGAAAAAGAGCAAGCAAGTGTTTTATCTTGTTTGAGTGGAAGAGGGATGTGTACAAATCAGATAGAAAATGCTTTACTTCCATGCATGCACCCATGTAACTGGGAATATTTTAGGCGAACAGGCGAAACCTAGCTAACATTACTCATCACACTATATCAGCTCTCCTTAGAAGTTAACAAAAGAGGAGCCACGAAGAGCATATGAGCTAAACAGTACAACCAAGAGAATGCAGCTTCCACGGTGGTGTCACTTTTGTAAAATAGTATCTTGGCTAATATTATGGAATCTACGTTCAGCATTTTTTTCATCTCCGAGAAGTCGCACTATATACCTATAAAGGAGGTACACCAGAAGGAGCAAAGAGGGTAAGGAATTTCAAGATGGGAATGAAAAAGAAGACGCAATGCAATGAAAAGAGACAGCTATGTATGTAGCCACCACCACCACTGACGACAATGCACTTCATCTTGTGTGCTGTGTGGTAGAAGCTAGTTATTTCATTATATGGAAGGTAACTTTATTTTGTCGTATTTTACCAAAGATTTCCTTGATTTTTGAAGCGCTAAATGGATTCTGTGTGAACAGCTCGGATATCACAGGAGGCGGTGCTGAGATTCCCCAAAAATATTCAAGATTCGATTTTCCTTCTTCAGACAAGTGGAGACAAGCATGAAGTATTATGTAGTCTTCGCTTTTCCTTGAAGCAGAAACAACTTACATTTAGTAACCTTCTGAAGAACGAGTCGTACAATAGGATCCATACATGGTCAAATGTAATTCAATTCATTTTCATGCTCGTGGAGTGGTGAGTAAAAAACAGAGCTAATATCATTACTACACAATGTACATTCGTACATTCCTCGAAATATGAGGATGAGGAGTAAGCATGCCCAGAACCTTGAACCTAGAAAGGTCATTAATTGGAGGAAAATAAGTGCTACAATTCATATTTGCTATTTCTTATATACTGCTGTATCGGAAATATGAACATGGAATATGTGTTATTTCATGGTTATTTCCACATGGTATTCGCTTACATATACAACTAACCATGTGGATTTATTTCATCCATAAATCGGAAGAATTAACCCAACCTCAAACAATATTTCATAGTGTTTGCCTGCGTGTGACCCTTCAACAGTTCATCTGATACTGCCCGAAGCGATGAACAAAGACACCAAGGAGGAAGCGTGGTCGACTCGACGCTTCCCTTGCTTGGCTTCCACGAAAACACCAGCAATGTTTCGGCTCCAAACTCCAAGCCCCTCCTGCGCGCACACCCGTAAAGCATACAATGATTTTTCATGAAACCAGGATCTAAACCAAGGTTTCACACATTTCCCCTGGTTTCTTCCAGTTCACTAATGTATTCCGTGTCACCGTGTCGTTTCCTATTGAAACATGCATGAAAGTAGAATTCCGTTGAAAATTTAATTTTGAAGCTTCTTGTCGGCCATCTAAGGACATTAACAACGATAACAACCCATATGTGGTACCCATGTTTTGGCATTTGGTACATATAGTGCACATGTTTTCACAAAGAGACATTTTTTGGCATATTTTTTCCTCAATTAGGAAAAACTACGTACACCATGGGTGGTGGTGGTGGCATGAATCTTTAGGTGTGAGAAAGCTTCTACTTTTACAGTGTACTCCTCCCCAAAAAATATCCAAGCTTATCTGTTTCATTTGCCGTTAGTAGTGAAAGGATCGATTTCTTCTTTGTTACGTGCCACGAAGAATATCGATCTCGCTTTTTCCTACATAACATATAGATATTCATACAACTTCAGATTCACTGCGCTTCCCTTCTTGTGCCTGCTCCTTCACTTTCCTCCTGCAGGTTTTTTTCTCTCTCTCTCTCTCTGGTGAGTGCGAGAAAATACATGCATAACATTAATACATGCTCATCCCCGTGAATGCCCATGTGTTCTCTCGTGTAATGTTGGTGTTATTCTTCTCTCCTACAAGACTCAAATAAAATTTCAACAGGCGAGCAAAAGAGGGGATAGATTCTCAGGGAAGGCAGAGGTAGAAGCTATAGAGAAGAGAAAAAGAGAGAATGCAAGAATTTTGTATGGTGTTCTATACGGTAACTTCTTTCCCCCCTCATTTTTATGTCTTTGGTGCTCGCGTTTGGAGTGGAGTGAGAAGGGAAAGAGGGAGAAAATGCAGATTTGTGTGTGGTATGTATAAAGTTAAGGTGCCCACTGTTCAAGCGGAGCAGACCGACCGAGGACCTCGATCGTCGTACACGGAAGGAAATACGAAGCCCATACGAGATCTTTCTTACCATCCTGTACCATGCTGCTTCGCCTTTTTTTTTGCTTTACTTTTGCATTTCCTCACCACTTGCCGTACATGTAGCCTGTAAGTGTTTCTTAGTTGTCGTATTTTTCTCCCTTGCTTGGATTTTTTTTCAATCGACTCTGTTGAATACTATAATGCCAGTGTTGTTCGTAAACTAGGAATATAAGGGAGATAGATGGAGAGAAAGCAAGCAAACTGGAGCGTTTCTCGGCAGTAACGGGAACCCTACCATCAGGAGTGCTAGTATTAATATGTAGCTTCCCTAATGACTGGTTGAGAAAAAGTGAGCTCTGGAAAAACTAGTTCTCCAGCGCTGTTCTTGCAGGTTGTTTCTCACTCTGTATTCAGTTCAGTCTAGAGAGCCTTACTTCATGTATGAATTTTCTCCGTTCTCTGCTGCTACTTTTCTCCTGGCATGTGTGCATACACTCTCGCTCTGGAGCATTACCACGCACCAGGCTACCCGCAACTGCTCACTTAGGAAAAACCGGCTCTAAAGCTGGAGCAGCTCTGGGTAGTAGCTAACATACATAATGCATGGAAGTGTTTGCGTTGGACGAAGCGGCTCTAACACTGCACTGGTTTCCTCTATTAGCCCAACTGAAAGTTTATCAGGATGCGTTACACTCTCCAAACTCGGGTTGTTCCCCTCTTGTCTCATGCTCTCCTTTTCCGAGACTTTTATGAAAACTAAAGAGCGCGTCCTCTTTCTCAACTGTACTACCCTATTCGATTATTATGGCGCGGCGTATGGCCCGATAACTGTATTTACAATCGGACGGTGTCAATTATTTGGAAAAGTAAAGGGAGAAAGCAATAAATTAGCTGGATGGGAGCAGGGATATTTGTAAAATGGCAATTAGAAGGTGCCAAGAAGATACATGAGGATGAATGCAAACAGGGCACCAAGAATTGTGTGAACGGGCTAAATAAGTGTACCACTTTGCGTCAAAACCCCGTCTCCTCTATTTGTAATGGAATTCCTCCACACTGGTGATGGTCGTGGTGGTATACTCCTATTTCTGCTCCTTCTTTTACCGATATACATATTTTAAAGCCAAGCTAAGGAAAGCAAGCTAGTCTACAAGGAAATCAACAAAACCGAAAGGAAAGAGGAAAGCACACCGAAGCACCCCATAGTTTTCTTGGGTATTCGATTCATTTCGTGTTCCTCATTTTCTTGCTCTGGGGTCTGCTGGGCTATCTAAGATTTTCCTTTTCCTCTTTTTATTGCTGCTCCACGAAGCCCACGAACTCCAGCCTTGTGTCACTCTCTCGGAGGAAGCAATAGGAGCTGCGAAGGAGTAAGAAGAGGGAAGTTAGCAGGAGAAATGGAGGAACAGAGAAACTCCTTGTACGTATGTCGCGAGACCGGGGAAAGCCACTCGACCCGCATTGATCTGCCTTATCAGGATACAAAAATATGTGTATTTGGAATTCATGTATATTATTATTATTATTATAAACAGTTCTCGAAGGGATTTCGCATGCAACACGACTATGACAAGGAGCCATAGCCATTTTCTAAAGAATATGCTTGGAAACTTTGGAATGAGGAGAGTCCGTGTGCAATACTGGGCTATCACAGAAGAGAGGTTTTTGGATGAAGCCCACTTCCCACTTCCCTCCCTATTACCTCCAACTTCAACCTCCAACAAAGTCAGCTCGACCTGTAAGAATGTGCCAGTGCCAGCACCTACACCTATACACTCCACCACCACCACCACCACCATCCATACAGCTTACTTTTAGACGTTTTCAGACTTCAGTTACCAATTTACCAGTGTCTTTTATGCCTATAAGTATTTTTTTCTGGAGTATATGACAGGAGTCTAATCTAAATGATAAATTGGTTCGAGTAGTACTTACTACCACTACCACCCGTACCTCCTTTTCGCCATCTCCTCCAGTCGCTTTACACTCTTCCTCTTGGCGAACCCCCCGATCCGTAGCGTGCCGTTTGTGTCTGGACAAACTGGAGAGAAAAAGCATCCCTCCGTCACCACGTCAGAAGTGGACAATGATGATGGCGTCAATCCGAATTCATTTCCAGAACTGCTGGACCTTTTCCAGGGAACAACAAACTCAACAATCGCATAAATCGCGACTCGACTCGTCAACAATCAAAAAATGGGAAAATGATTAGTCCGATGATATGGCGAAGGAAGACGGAAGGCGCAAGTTGGATAGAAAAACGTTTTTTGCACGTTTCCGAAAAGCTGGAAAAAAGGGAAAGGAGAAAAAGTTGGGGCTTGCGCAGGCAGACGGCGGCGCGGCGACGGAAAAAGCCAAAACAAAAAGTTTCCTCGCTTCACGAACGAGCAGAAACAGAAGGGGAAAAAATGAGAGAAGGGAAAACGGAGAAAAGCGTATATATTATTACATTTCTGTACTTTGTTGTATGTAGTCCAGGAGGAGCAGCTTGCCCCAGAGAAAATTCTATGAAACCGGGAGTAATGCCATGCAATTTGGATGAAAACATGAAAGACTCAGAGTGCATGTGCTTTAGGGATGATCTGTGCAGCACGCACACGCTTTTAAAGTGTTCTTGTTGTATTTTGGTTTTATGAATTGATTAATTAATTTAATTTGCTCCTGTTAATTAAGATATTTTAAGATAAGACAAAGAGTTTTTTTATAAAAAAGACACAACGTGATATAGTGGCATGCATTAAGAAGACAGGATTGATGTCGTCCTCTTTCAAAGTAAACTTTGCAAACATTTTGGACATTCACCCTCGACCAATAAGTTGTATGCGACTGAATGACAAAACTAAACAGTTGGCGTTGTACAGGTAAAAGTGTTTTTCTAAAACTAGTTTATTAATTAATTAGTAATTAAAAAATTAGTTGCATTATCCAAGAAGACAATGGAGCTAATTCCTGGATACACCATTTCATCGTATTGTTGTTGTTTTTTGGTTTTGTTTTGGATGAAGGGGAGGGGATTTTGGGTCAATAGAATTATGGGATGTGAGCCACCAACCTTGTTTAGTAAAGCGGCTCATTGACTTGGAACTCGTTGATGGGAAGCCTTCTGTGGAGAGCATTGTTTGGGCGAAAGGGAAACTGTTCTCGGGAGGTTTGCACGGATTCATTGTTCACCATGACTTGACAACTGGAAAAATCAAGGTTTGTAGAGTTTATTATTAATGTTTTAAATGTGGACGTGTTGGTTATATTGGCTGTGCGTTTAATTCTTGATGGACATTGGACTGGATTTAGGATAAACATATAGCAACATCTGGGCCAGTGTGGTGTTTAGCTGTTAGACCAGATGAAAAACAGATTGCGGTAAGAGCTGTGGCTAAAAAGCTGTTATCGCTTTTATTATTTTTAGTAAGTAAGTATATGGAGTACATACATGTATGTAATGGAGTTTTTTGTTTTTGATATTCCAGGCTGGCACGGAAGATGGTTTTATAAATATTTTTGATTTGATAGACGATACTTTGATGTATGTCAAAGTTTTGGATCGTCAAGAAGGTAGGATCGAATAGCTCAAATCAAATTCCAGGCTGCGAGTTGTTGTACTAAAATGACGTGCTTTATAGATAAATTCGAGTATATAAATTAACTTGTACCGTTATGAATTCCAGGACGTGTTTTGTGCATTGATTGGTCGCCCTGTGGAAACTACGTAGCTTCTGGTTCTGTAGATTCAGTTCGACTCTGGGATGTGGAGAAGGGTCATGCTATTCAAAGATTAATTACTGGACGTTCTAAAAATAAGGAAACGATCGTGTGGTCGATAATTATGATGGAAGACCTGACGATTGTTTCTGGCGATTCCAGGTATAAATACAATTATCAATATTGTAATTTATAGTTAGAGTTAAGCTTTTGAGGTTCCGTTCGTATTTTTTTCTATATATATATTATAGGGGGATCGTTAGCTTTTGGGACGGCCGTGTTGGTGTACTGAAATTTAAAATAATCACACACAAAGCGGATATTTTGGCATTGAAATTGTCTCAAGATAAAACTCAACTTTATGCAGCAGGTATTCCTAACATAACATATAAGAGATCTGTAAATTACTTTGATTTTATCTTATCAGACCATAAGATAAGTAATTCATGATAATCCTCTTAGGCGTTGATCCAGTTGTAATCATAATGAATAGAATTGGAAATTCGGAAAAATGGGTAAAATCGCATCCACGAAACATGCATACGAACGATGTAATGACATTAGAAACATGCGGTAATCGACTCTTCTCTGGAGGTACGTATTGCTGAAATGTAGACGGCAATATTTTCGGCTGAAAATGATTTGTATCTACTCACAGAAAATTTATATATGAATTTTCTTGTTTACACTACAGGAATGGATGCGGATTTTGTGATGAGTTCTTTTCCACCTAAAGTAGTGACAAAGATTCCACCACTTCCATTTGCTCCATTTGTTTTCCAGTCAAAAAGTCACTTGTTAGTTCAGAAAGAAGCCTCTGTGAATTTGTGGAGACTACCGTCACCAGAGACTGAGTGAGTAAATTTAATCGAGTAAATTATGTAACTTATATTTTGAAGCAATGTAAAAACGAACATACCTATTCTACTTAATTGTTTTGCTATAGGTTGATGAAATTACTGGAATTCAATACTAAAGGACAGGACCACATCTTTTCATCTTCGCTAAACCAGAGTGGGGACGCTTTTACCTTTTCTACATTAAACTATATCCGGATATTTGCGCTCCTGGATTCCACTCATGATAACGCGAAACCTACGAAGCTCATCCGTATTCCTGTTGAAGATACCGAAGACGTGATAAGGAATACGTTCTGGCATGTTAATTTCCTAAGTGAAAAACGTATTTTATGCGTTTCAGCAGATGGAAGAAAAGCTATATTTATTGAAGTTGCCGATGATAATTCAGCCGCAAGAATTATTGAATTTGCGTCCGCGCCGTTTGAAGAAGAGGACGAGGAACCAGAACTGGTACACGGAATCGATTCGTTCGTAAACTCGCCTGATGGCCACCATATTTGCCTTAATTCAAATAATCAACTGTTCATCTACAGGGTTGATGTCAATGATTTTACATTTCAAAAGATTTGTTCAACACCACATTATTACAGCAGAGTTACTTCTTTTAGTTTCCATCCAACAAAGTCATTCCTACTTCTTACTTATTCTGATCAATGCATTCAAGTTTACAATTTTTCGGAACGTAAGGTAATATTTCAGGAGAAAATTAAAAAGAAGTTCGATGATTTGAACGCTGTCCGTGGCTCAACATGGATTGAGGGTGGAAATGCTGCAGTAATATATCAGGTGGATGGAATGTATTTATTAAAACTCGTTATAAACGAAGAACCTGTGAAAAAATCTAGAAAAGGTACTGTACAATCTCAAGATAAAAGTGAGCGACATGACTTTTATGTTAAATCATGTGAAGCACGTTATAAGTTTCTAGCATTTATGGGAAATCACATGGATGATCAAGAGTTATTAGCTGTAGAGGTTAATCCTAATAGTATTTTAGAAAAATTACCACCTGCTTTTGCAAAGAAGAGGTTTGGGGCATAAGACATTTGTACGTTGATTATTCCTGCGAACCCTAATTCACATGATGAAATAAAACTCGTTTGTATTTTAATAAAGGACTGCACGAAAATCAATTTAATTGCGCTTTATTTAAGCTTATGTAAGAGTTTCTGAAATTAAATTGCTCAATTCCAATTTGTAGCATACAAACAAATTCAAGGAAAGGTACTATACTCATTAATGAGTCATCATTAGCAAAGTAAAACTTTTGTGGTGTGCCGTATGGATTTATCTGGAAGCTCTTCAGAGTTATACTTGCTTGGCACATGAGAATGTCCTTCTTGAGTATACTTCATGTGCCGGTAATGCCCGAATTGCTCCTGGACGAATCGTTTCTTTTCTGGAAGGTAATTATCTGCGAACTTGAACATTTCCAATGAATTCATGGTGGCAGACGATCTCCACCCTACCAAACCTGTTCAAATAGATACCAATAATAAAAAAAGTATACCTACTGAAGTATTTCAATTTTCGAATTTTACCCGACGCTTTAACAGGGATTCCTTGTGATGGTTTTAAATTGTAAAATGATATTTTTTCACAAATCACATGCTTGTCCCTTGGTTGTGGATAATCCTGTGAAATTTTAAGAATTGCATTTTCATGAAATATATAGTATATAGGATAAAGCATTAAAGCCTTACAATGCAATTACAAGTCATGATAGTACTACTTCATGTTGATAAAGTTAAGCTAATATGAAGCTTACGGGACGCATCTCCCTTGGAACAAGAGTATTTTCCCAAGTCGCCTTCCAAGTGCGGTCTAAAACTGTTTCATGTTTAATTATGTCCCCCCTATTCAATACAAAACTTATTAATTAATTTTATGCTTTATTTTGCCAAGTAAGTTCACTTCACACTACTGCGTATCGAAGTCATTTTACTAACCATATACTGTCCTTCGGCGTAATGTATTCATCTCGTATTGGAGGAGTAGCAGTAGTAAAATATGTAGATGAAACAGTAGCTGAGGCTTGGCGTTTCGGCGGATTCGGTTTAGCACTCATTTCTCACATTTAGAATCCAATGTGATGTTAGGTAAATTGCAAGCATCAATATTTTGGTTTTGGGCAGTATGATTATTAGTAGTATGAACGTTCTCTCTATTTATCCTGGCCTGTGATTAACAACAACAACTTAATCCGTGAGATGCGATCTCATGCTGCATAGTATGCAATTGATATTTCCTTTCATATTCGGTTTGATCAATGCGGATTTGACTCTATATACTGGAATTTATGAATCCCTAAAAGTCATGCATCGGTATCGGTACGCTTTGCTTTCCTGGCCAAACCAAACCAGAGATGTGCGGGCTACACCAAATTGTAGCCCAGTAGCCCAAGAATTGGGGTGTAGCCCAGTAGCCCAAGAATTTGGGTGTAGCCCGTAGCCCTGTAGCCCAGTAGCCCAAGAATAAGGGTGTAGCCCGTGGCCCTATAGCCGGTAGCCCAGTAGCCCGCACATCTCTGAACCAAACACACGATCCTTCTTTTGCCTGTTGGATAGGAGCTCATATATCGATCAATATAGTTGGCATCTTGTTTTTTGTTAAGTGTACATGAAAGTCTTTGAAGACCTTTTAATTGCAGGGCAAAATGCATTTATATTCAGAAGCGTAAAATTGGGAGTATTAAAAAATCTATCCAATTATGTCAGGTTGCAAAAGTCTATTATATATTGAACGAACGTCTTTATCTGAAAGACAGCGTACGTAGGATCAAAATGAAGGATTGCTTTGAGTTAAAGAAGTTTAGCGATGCACATATGATACGGTAACATTGCTTAATGCTTTTTTGACGCACTTTCTCTTTTATTCACGTTAACACTCTTTTTAGCAAACTGTAATACATAACGACATGTAGATAACATTGAATATGTAGTGGTGTTAAACAATAATACGATGTCTACCAACTATTTTCATTAATATCCAGTATGTATATGTACCTCTATTTTTATACTCACATATTGCGTACATAATAGCTTAAGTCTTCAGACATCCATGTCCTCTCACCACTCAATACGTCACTATCATCATTCTTATTATGATTGGTTTTTATAGATTTTTCAAATTCTTGAAATCATGTAGATATTCCCAATTTTCTTGAATTTTCAGAATCTTTTCATATTATACTGCGACTATGATGAACACATCTCGGTTCGGCAGCAGTATCACATCAAAAACAGAGTACCCATCGTTTATTTTAGATCATCGAGACTTTCATGGCTTTAGTATGTGTCATATTCTCTTGATTTATGTAATTATAATTTCAAACGTTATCCGCGTTTTTAGCTTTTCTTTGATAAAAATCTATTTTCAACCTTTTATATTCAAAAATGTTATACACATTTTTTTCTAAAACGTTACTCCTACGTTATGGATTACGTACTTGAAGACATAATAATTTAGCCCTAGAGTTTATACATAACAGACACCAGTATCAAATCAAATCACTTGTCCAAAGCTGCCACACATGAGTAACTCCATCCCTTTCAATATTTCCCCATTTTAAAAATTATAATTTATTTTCATGCTATATATAAGTATAATATAAAATTCAAGGAATTTTTACAGTGGCGGACATTAATCAAGGTAGCTTATTTGCATCTTATTATCAAAACATCACTTACTTAATAGAATATGACATTTATTCATTTGGTGACATTCAACGTGTATGCCGTTTTTAGTTTTTTTACCCATTTTATGAATTCAATATACTTATATATCCTGAAAGATGGAGGATTAATTTTGTCAGACGTTTCCCACAGAATGCTACAACAAATTGTGAAAAAATTCGGTTTTGGTTGCATATCTACTAGCTAAGTCGATGTGTGATGTGGTGTTATCAATAGCATGGGAAATTATGTCTGAGGAATGCTGAAATGCTAAAAATTATAACTCTGTAAAGCAGAAATTTTTTCCTTCCAACAAATAAGCATAGAATAGAATGATCCTTGAAGTGTAACTAAAATATCAATGTATCAGCACTGCACTACTGTTAACTAAACGAGAAAAATGGAGTTTAAGTTAAATGTTATCTTTTCATATCCATGAGCAGTTACATTCTTTCATGTATCATGTCGTGCTCTCGTATACAATACGTTCTATGATTTTACACAGAAAACACGAATTATTATTATATAGGTTCACTTGTAATGTGCATTTTCCGTGGGGACCCCTGACAAAAAATGATGAATAAATGAGGTGATCATCGGACACCTATGGTAAATGTTTACTGATAGTAATGACGAGATTACGTTTCTAACTGGGTGTAAAAATGTTGATGCGGAATAATAGCAGTGATATTCATATATATCATATATGTATATTTTTATATGATATTAGAAAATCTTATTCAATAGTAAATAGCTGTGACATTTATTATACTTTTATTTAATGAACTTTTTCCTGGTCGACTCTGATCCTTCTGAATTTTTATCAGTTTCTTTCAGGAGGAGGCATAATGTATAATTAATATAATAGTCAGGTTTTTCATTTTTTAATATAATGTATTACAGCGAGAGATAACTAAAATCGTGGTAATTTTCTCTTTCCATGAACCATTGTTTTCCTCTAAGAAACACAGTGTTGCTTATTTTTCTTTTTTTTTACGAGACAAAAAAGTTCATTTTTACTGCTAATATTGTATCAAGTATAATAATATTTTTTTAACTGTTTACATATAGTTAGACTTGAAATATCCTTTTCATAGTCTGGTAATGTTACAACTAGAATAACTTACACAGATAAACATCATTTTTATTCCTTCTCACATGTAATGTATATATCATCGATCATCATGTTGTATAGATATCTGTAGTTTCATATAAACTATTAATGTAATATTTCTATATCGGCTAGTACAACAATATTTTTATATGTATTTAAATAGTAATATTAACTTAATAAATTTGATTATCTATCACAAATCTGCCATTTCAGATCTATCTGGTAGCTCTCTCCATAACCAACTCCAGCATATTATATTTTTAATTTTCTTCAAAGACTATCTTTTCCTGACCTATCTTTCCCTTGCCCAATAATTGTGTTTAAAAGCATATTTCCGTATGTTTCCCTTGTCTCGAGTAAATTACCTGTTTTAGTTAACTTTTACTTTGCATTCACATCCTAACCGGCCGTCATTTCTTTGCACAGACTATATATCTCGGTATCCAAAACGGGGCTAGAACCACTTTCGTTAAAAAATGAAACTTTCCTAGTCGTTCGCAAACATTTGATAAGCTTTCACTGTTTTGTTGCCTCTTTAAACATCTCTACAAAAAAAGTAAAGACAAAGACAAACCTAGTAGTAGTAGTGATATTAATTATAAGAATATATGAAAAACATCCTGCCTATTATATTAACTTTTCTTCTCTCACTTACTTTCTCTACAGATTATCTGTGATCAAAATTGAATAAAATGAACAACAGACCCAATTGCACAGATTTACAAACATCTCAGAGTCTACCCTTTAAAATATGTAGCGATGATCAAAACATATTCCAATGATAATAAGACTGAGTTATTATTATTATTATTATTATTATTACAGTTCTTGTATATAATAATAAAATGTTATCAACGTACGTTCTCAATGAAGTTTTCACAATTTTTAAACATGTCTCATCACCTCCAAATATACATACTGTCTAACAACAAACAAATAGTAACAGTTATAACGAAATATGTGTGAATAATAGTAATGATAATAATAACATTGCAATTATTTAATAACGACAAAAAACTATTGGTTATTACACCGTACCGTTACGTGTTGTTTTTTTAATACAATAATAATATAATATAGGTTTCAAGACTTGTCCCTTACTCGGTTTCCTTTCTTCGAAAAGTGTATGCCTTGTCAAATGTATAAACTACATTTTAATTCCACTACATCTGGCCCTAATGCAACAATTAATTAAAATGTATATAATAATCATTTATTGCATTAATGCTTGCCCACTTTGTTTTGCATCTTTTCCAATCATCACTTCAAATTATTTAAGAAAAAGTGTATTACATAGAAATATATAGATGTAAATATGTATAATAATAATAATTGTAATAATAGTATATATATATTTTTTTTTATATCATGAAAACCATCACGATCACACACCCCTTTTCTCCAACCTTTCTTTCTCCGGTACCTTTCCCTTATTGGATTGAAACACAGCTTCATTGTTTGCATTCTGCTTTTGCTTTCACTTCTCATCTCGCCATTTCTCGCTTTAAAAGTAAATATGTAAAAATCTTCCTTTTTCCTTATTAAAAAAGGGCTTGTTGTGTTATCACTTATTACTTACCGTCAACATCTTATATCGTCTTTTCCTCCCCGAACAAAAAAAAATCGTATGCATTATATTTTGTATGTGTATATGTGCTTGTTAATTTTTCTTTTTCAGAAAGATAATGTACAAGATACGACGTTACTAAATTTCTGACTGCTAATTTTTGGATTTGATTGACTTGTTGAAAAATGTCTTGTAGAGTTAAGAAGATACACAGTTTTGTTTCCAGACAGGGTTTCCCATGTATGAATTTTACCAATAAATAATGTAATTGAAAAAAAAATGAAATTTCCTCGTCGTTTCCTTTTCGATTTGTTCTCTCTCTAAAATGAAGGACCTACTGGAAAATGTTGAAATATATTTTGAAACTTTTTTCCCGATTTATTGACTGATTTTTTTTCTCATATAGATATATAGATTGATTTTTGTTAAAAAGAGTGTGTATATATTGTTTTTTTGCTTAAATGGGTAATATTGTAAATTAAGTGACACGATTGAAACTTTCAGATTTAACTGGATCTACAACATGACTGGCCACAGAGGACGAGGAGGAGGGGGAGGAAGAGGAAGTTGGTTGTATTGAAAGAGCTGATGCTGACGATGATGTCGACGACGAGGGCGAACTAGTAGAAGAATGCAATGAAGTGATGAGCTCAGCAGCAGTGCAATACTGATCAGTATCATTCTTACTGGCGATAAAAGTTTCGGAAAGTTCACAATGATGAGCAGTCTCTCTGACAGAAGTAACAGTAGCAATATTATTAGAACTAGAGTGTACACTTGTAACATTATCGTCATCATCATCGGAAATGGATCTACTAGTGGTGGTAGTAGGAGTGACAACAGCCATACATGAATTATTCCTATTATTATAATTATTAGCAGACCTAGGAATCGGAGTGGTAGCAGTAGTAATATTAGCAGAAGTAATCATTGGTGTGGTGGTTGTTGACGGCGGATTTTGAGTCAGTTGAGAACTCGAAATCATCATCATATTTTCAGCAGCAATAACACTATTAGCATTATGATTAGTCGTACTGGACGCAGTACTCTCACTTATCATTGTTGTTGTTGTGTCAGTGAAGTGGGACAGGGCGTTAAAATTATTATTATTTTCGTTATTACTAGTACCAGTGTCCATAGTCATCATAGCGTTACATCTATTATTACCACTATCGAGATATTGACTTTGCACACTACTAGGAGTACAACAATTGTTATTATTAACCTTAGCGAAAGTAGAATAGTTAGGGTCAGTCGAACAACCTGAAGAAGAGAAAGTATTATCGTCACTCCTCTTCTTCTCTTTTACCGAACTACACGACGACGACGACGACGATCCAGCAGCAGCAGCAGCAATAGTGGCAGTGGTGGTTGCAGTAGGTGGTACATCTCTTGGCAAAGGTGGTGCGGCAGCACTGAATGAAGACGGGGATGACGAACTGGGGGCGAAACTGCAGGGAAACATTAGTGATGATGATGATGATGATGTTGGACCTGAAGACATCTGTACATGGTGACGACTATTGAAAGAAAGATCTGCTGATGATGATGGCAATGGCGGTGACTGCATCTCCCCCCGGGGAGATCCGGCAGCGGAAGTGAAAGCATCAACTGGGTGATGATGAACAGTGTGTCTCATCGAACAATCCTGACCCAAGGAACTCACCCCCTTCATTTCTTCATCTCTTATAGTAAGACCACCGTCTCGGGGAGATGATGGCTGTGAAAGTTTGAAGGTATTGGTATCACTAACAACACCACATTGACTCCGAACCATTGCTGCTACTGGAGGCACCCTTGCGTTCCCATTTTCACAGTCGGAAAAGACGGATGACGAGCTCTTCCCTTGCGGCACGCCAGCATGGTGATGATGATGATGTTGTTGATGATGATGATGATGACTGGCTGTCGTGGAGGATGAAGATGGTAATGGAGAAGTGATCATCCTTCCTTCGGGCATGAAGTTGTGAGCAACATCATCTTGTGCAACCATGCTGCTTTCCCGGTGTACGTCATAGCCTACCACACTCTGAGTCTCTCTATCAGTAATAGCACCAGCATCAGCACCACAATAAGCGTCCATGTGTACGACTACGCCACCACCTGAAGACGAACTTGGTCCACTCCGACTCCTACTTGCTCCAGAAGAAGATGAACAGCAATTATTATTATCTGGCGTTTGACTTCTTGGCATATGATTAGTTTTCATCAGGGCTCCCCCTCTATCCTCAAACGAAGCGAAAAAGTTTTGCTGTCCCATGGAGGACGGCATACTACATGATTGCATTGAAGACAGTTCAGCAGCAGCGGGATTGGCACCCATTGGGATCTGCACAGGGACCGGATGACTTTGTTGATGATGTTGATGACATTCGTGAAAGTAGTTCTTGAGGAAGCTGCTGCTGTTGTTGCAGTTGCTCGTGGTGAACAGGAGGAGGAGAATGCTGCTCATGATGTTGATGACGATGATGGCTAGCACTACCACAGTCGACCAGTGTGACAAGTGATGAAGAACTACCTCCTGGGGAAGATGAAGCAGATGATGACTGATCAGTTCTGTGGGATTTTCCGTTTTTCCCGTTACTACTCCGCTTCGAGTCTTTGGAGCTACTCCTAAACAACTTTGATTCTGAACTTTCTATGAATCTTGACAGTACACTGGTTGACGACGACGACGACGACGTGGAACTACTATTATTGTTTGGACTAGTCCGTGTGTTTCCAACTATTGCGTTGGTGCAGTGCTGAACTTTCTCTGAAAACCTTTCAGCAATACTTGGACTTGCTCCTCCGCCTCCCCCAGGGAAAACTAAAGGTTGTTGCTGCGACTGTTGATTTTGGTGTTGTTGTTGCTGTTGCTGTTGTAGTTTACACGTGGAGGTGGGAGGAGGCTGATGTGAAGGAGTTGAAGGATGATGATGATGATGTGAAGAAGGAAATGCACTATGCACAGTATCACCAGCAACTAGCGACGTTGCTGCTCTATGAAAGCCTAGCAGAGATGAGTTTGGGGCGGCGCCCAACGAACTGGAGGATGATGAAGATGACGTCGAAGATAACAAAGAATATAATGACGGGCTGGCCAGAAGCCCTGCTTGGTGTACTCCACCACCACCCCGCGCAGTCTCACAAGATGAAGAAGGTGCATTCCTGACACTAGTGGATGGATTCGACGGATGAGGATGCCTTTGCTGGCCACGAGAACGGCTCTGTGAGGGAGGTGACTTGTTAGACCGACTCCAACTTAAACCCCAATGACTTGAGCTACTCTTTGAAGTTGACTTGCTCCCTCCTGACCGTGATGAAGACGATGGCTGAGTTACAGTCCTTTCTAAGCAGTCTATCGAGTCCCAAACCGTTTTGTTTGGTGGCCCTTGTATATATGGTTTTTGAATTTCATAACGCTGCAATGTCAACAAGCAAAAAAATTTATAAGTTTCCTGTTAAACCTCACCCTCAAAGTGCTCCCCATGCACGCAGCAATTAAATTCACGCCCACCCCCGGGATTTACTTAATTGACACAGCAATTACGGCAGCACTTTCTCTCTTTCTTGCACTCAATCTCATTTACCTTATCATGACTACGACGCGATCTGGCTGGATACTCTTCCCCATCCGGCCGTGCAACACTCACAGGCAAATCGAGGAGAATGTCATTGGCCACCGAACGGTTTCTAACCTGTCGGTCATGTTCAGCAGCCAAAGCCCTTTTTTCCTGGTCTTGTGCTGTTTTGGAACCAGTCGGCCAATAATGCTCTCTTGCCATGCAACCTCCTTCGAATGGCACCAAAACCGCCTAGAAAATCCAATAAATTACATTAATTAACTTCACCCCAAGGTGCAAATCAAGTGAGTGCTAGAGTGAGTTCCCCATTGCCCATCATAAATTTCTCTTTCAGTCCGTCAGCACATAAAACGGAAATGTATGCTGCAGCAATTTAGACAGCAGAGAAGAGACACACAAAACCAGTGTGTGTTATGTTGTACCCCTGTTTTTAGTGGTGGTTGCTATTGCTAGAAGTACTAGTACTACAAGTCTTAATAATGCTCTGACTGACTGAATAATAGTTCCTCATGCACATGCTTATTAGCCACTCTAGTCATGAAATTCGTAGCCCAGAGGAAAGTCGTCGTCGTCGTCGTCGACTATATAGGAAATCAAGCTGTTTCCTTGAAACAAATCACCATCATTCATATCTGAAGTTTTGCTTCCTTTTCATTTCAAATGAATTGCTGAAATATGCAAATTTTATGCTACACTCTCGAAGACAGAGACAGGACTTCTCTCATGAGTCCTCAGCACTTCATGATACTTTGAAAAATATATGCCTATGCATCTAACTGCAGTCTTCATTTCAACCCTATTCATTTCAGCTATTGGGAAAAACTGTTTTTATGTTCGTTCCTTCAAAGAAATTACTCGCGAAGCTTTTCCTCAAGCCTCCTCCGGCTCTGGCTCTCGGGGTGTTCTGGACATTGTCAAAAATGAAAACTGAGCTAGAGTGAGAAACACTCGACTCGAACGCCAACTCTTTTTCATATCATATGTCAGACAAGCGTTTTCTTGAAACAGAACAAGGAATATGCCGGCTCTTTCTTACGGTGCGAACATCGTCGCCATCTCTTCCCTGCTGGGAACTTCTACGAAATCAAAATCAAAACTTTTAAGATGATTTCGGTCTTGCGTTAAAAACATTGTATATGGGTATATACCGACTCTGAACTTGTTGTTAGAGTTTTGCTTTTAACATACGCCAGCAGGATCCAGTCGATATATTATGCAATTTGACTGTAATTTTCCAGCTGTTAATGGTCATACCTCAATGTAAGTAATTATGAATAATGGCAACGCCAAAGTATATTTAAAACATCTGCCTATATGGTATTGTTCGAGCAAGTTAGAATTTTCAAGCATTTGAAAGAACACGTAAGTGTGCACATGTACAGTGAATAATCAGTGACCTGAATACTACCCGGATGAAAATTGTCCCAAACTAAAAACACGATTTCTGATCACATTGAACTTTTTGTGAATCTCCCCAGTTAACTGCAGTCCAAGTTTTCCCATGTAATAGCCATGTCTGCATAGCGCATATGTGTTTGCCCACTCTCTTATGGATGCTCTCTACTTCCCTCTGGTTTTGAAGTTTTATTGTCGTTCATAAAAAGTGTTCGCTCGTAAAGACTGTGGCTTCCCTTTTCCTTCCTTAGCCCAATGAAAATAATGCATAAAAAGAGAGCATCAGCCAGCCCATCATGCATTTTGTCATCAGAGAGAAAAGAAAACCAGACGTGAGAAAAAGAAGAAGAAAAGGAGCGAGCAGAGCAAGTTATTTCCCTGCATTTTCTCTCCACTTTGAGTAACACTCATAGAAAATGGTTATGTTATGGCGGTGGTAGTAGTGTGGATGCATACTATAATGTGCATGAAAGCTAGAGGATATTCTCTATTTTTTGGTGGAAGTGGTACACAAACATTAAACACAAAACGAGAAAAGCGAACGCAGTTTGGGTATTTGAGATGGTGGTACATCCACGAGGTATATTATGGAAGCCCAACTCAACTCTAACTCCAGCACTTTATATTACGTTTACGTATATGCTTCTTCGGCTTGTGTGTGCAAGACTGGTTTTGAGTGTGTGGAAGCAAACATAAAGTGTAAAGTGACAATAACAATAATAATAGTGACCTGCTCAACGATAGGAGGGAATTCGGCAGTAAATGTTGTGGCAGTCGATGCATTAGAATATGTCGTGTAGGCCGGAGAAGGATTGGACTGCTGTTGATGGTGGTGATGTCTGTTGCTGATACTGATGATGGTGCTGTTTGTATTAGAAGAAGGAGAAGGTGGAAGGGCTGTTGTGGAAATGCACACCGAAGATGATGAAGAAGACGGTGTCTCCGACTCCTCTGGCAACGAGGATGATGCCGAGGCGGGAGTAGCCAGTCCCGCAGGACGAGCAGCTAACGCCAGTTTCACGTCCTCCGAAGGATAAAACTCCTTCCGCTAACAAATTTTCTACATGAGCATATCAGCTCGGGCCAAACAACTCCTCATCTCTTTTCTCCTCCGTTTTTTCTTTTTTTTTTATCACCGGCTCGCTCTACTCTCCCGTTTTGATACAATTATCCCCGGCTTGCGATTCACTCAGGGATAAACAACACCAGAAACTGAGATGACGGGAAGATGATGATGCTGAGAATTGGAGGTGGATGGTATGGTTTTCTATCTTTGGTGATGCGGAGAGCAGCACTATTTGGTGAAGTGTGTTTACAGAGCTGCTGCTGCAACCAGTCCAACCATATTATATTTATCACAAAGCGTTATTA